>PVPY01002153.1:0-16638 GCA_002982035.1 Fusarium algeriense | reverse complement strand
TTTATTTATATATTTTATTTATATTTACTCTATAATTTGCATTTAACCTTTAAATTTATATTTAATTTATTTCTTCTCTATAATTTATTCATATTTAAAAGTAGTTTATATAAGAAGTAGTAATTAAAGGATATAATAATATAAAATTTTAATATATATCCTAATTAGAGGATGCTTCTAGGTAAGTATGTAACTATCTGTATTTTTGTTTTAAGAGGTCTCGCTTTCGCATTGACGGCCTTTGCCCTGTCAGATGAGAATTCCTGGACTGTTACCCCAAAATGAGTCAGCAGTCTTACTGTCCTGCCATCCAAGGCCTGCACAAGTTACCTGTTGACTTATCTTTGGGATTTAGCCCCCACACGAATCACGACCGGTCTATAAAAAAAGCAGTCTCTGATTGGGCGAGAGTCAGCAGCATGTTATATCCTTGTTCTCAGCTTACCACCTCATGCAAGACGTGATGCCCTAGTCACATACACTATTGGTAAGCAGGGACTTAGTTGACTGAGTTATTTCTTGTCGGATGGCCCCTCTTTTCCCGTCCGCAAGTTTCTTCCCATACTTATGCCTACATCCCAGCAGTAACTACGTCAACAACGTTGCCAACGGCTCGAAATGCATCATTCTAAAATTCTGTGCCTCGTGGCCACTCACAGCCTCTTTATATCAATCGTCGCTGCTGGCTTGGATAGGTCACGCTCTCAATTCACTCAATGGTTCCCAACGTTACAGCAATGGGACGCACCGCGGTTCCACAATACCTGCAAATCAGAATTCGCAAACTATTTCAATGAGAGCCTTCCTGACCCAGGCGTGGGACATAAGTACTCAAGCGAATTGATGAACTGTATCTTGAACGACTATGGAGAGCTTAACAAGGCAAACATGGCTGTCACAGCTATCCTGTTAGCGCTTCTTCCTGCAGGCCTCGTTCAGTTTGGGCCCGGCATGGCTGAAATCAGCTTTCTAAGCACGCGCAGGCCAGTCCTTGCTTTACTTTTGGGCTTTGGGCTTATGTCACCGAATCCGACTGAATTTGATTACAACGAGATTTTAAAGAAAGCAGAGCATGGTGGAGACGCACTTATACCTCTCAGAGAGAACGGCAATCTTACGGCAAAGATTCTCATATCTCTTATTGAGTATACCATCGCAGCAGGTGCAACTGGAAATTACTTCTACCAAATCTACCGGTTTACATATCAAGCTATTTCAATCGCTCCATTAGTTGTTTACCTACCTGGGTTGCCAGAGACAGCGACGCTCTTTGGCTGGGGATTCTTGATCTTGCCAATATATCTTCTCAGCTTTCTTGTCTGTGCCTTAACGGTCCACCAGACTACATCTCAAAGGAGAAAAAGAAACCGATGGGTTCAGTTTATTGTTGATGAACTGTGTCCCTGTGGCCAAGGGCGGGAGATGACGATTAAATTTCGAGAAAATTGGAAATTTCTTCGCCATTCTCTCGAAAGTGGTGTCAGGCTAATCGCTGGGTTGCATATTATTCTTGGTACTGTTCTTATTGGCAGTATTGTGCTTATTCCTCTTGCTGACTCTCTGCCTGTTATTTACACATTTGTGTTTGCAGCTATTCTTACTAGGTTGGTATTGAGTTTTGAGCTAAATTGCCTGGCGAGAAAGACCATTTGCTTGGAGGGTAGCAGTATACATTCACAGAGTACTGAGCATGTTGTCGAGCATGATAGGCAGGTAGCTGACGAAAAAGGATATGAGGGCCTTAGGCAATCTGAATAGGGGAATTAATTAGGTATTCTTTGGGAACAAGATGTCTAAGGCGATGCAACTGCACGAACATGTACCTTATTGTTATTAGACAGTGGCCTGGGATCAAGACGCTATCTAGGTAGCCTATGTTCTGCAGACGAGTCCAGTCACTCAGTATAGACAGACCAATGCCTATGGCCCCAAAAGTCATTGCTGACATCCAAAGACAAACATTGGAAGATGCTCGGGATAAGTTGGCAATCATCGCTAATTATTGCCAGTACGGCAGCCGAATGAATCATAAGCACATGAAAGAGCCAAAGAGGCTTAGTATCGATACTAGCGATATGCCTTCTTAATAGAGAGATTATTTTGAATGAATCCCGAGAGAGCCCTTTCTCCATTCTTGAAAAGTCTCTGTCCCAGGTCTTACAGGAGCAAGCATTCAAAGGGTTTTGTGTTCCCGAGAGCGAGCTCGATCTCACTTTCAATAAGGATGTCGATTTGTCAGCGTTCAGTTCACGTCAATTAGCATCAAGGCGGAAGGCTATCGTCACGGGCCAAGTCTCCACATCGTCATCTTCAACGGTTCATCAAGCGCTGGGTTGTTGGGTTATGCTTCTCCTGTGATTTCCTAAGAACAGATGTTGTTTTCCCATGGTCTTCCTCTTTCCGTTCAGCTTTCATTGATTCATCCTCTGTGTATTTCATTATCGTCGCCGGCTGCGGAAGTAGAAAAACTAATTAAACCTTGCAGATCAACGTATTTTCAAGGTTAGCTGTCACAGTATGAACTGGGAATATACATATTGCTAGTTATTATGACCAATTTTCCTCATGTGTTGACGACTCAGCACAATACGGAGAATTCGTTTTATCTAGTGAGAGCCACTGGACTGGCGAACTACATCTCCTCTGTAGCGGCACATCTATCCGATGGAACATTTGTGACTCAGTGTTGAAAGTGGGATTACTAAGCCACAAAGTCGCATTCTGCTCAAATATCCAATGATATCTTTAGAAAGAAGAGCACGCACTCTCAATATAGTGATGCCCAATGAACTGGTCACTCTGTTTCAACCCCCAGTTCGTATCACACCGTCTTTTCAGCCCGCTTGCCCTACCGATTTCAGTCATTTCACTCGCAAGAGAACTGATGGAAATAAGGATATTATCAACCGGGTGAATTACAATATATGTTTATATAGTGATTGCGTGGAATCTATCTCGCCAACGATTTGGCATTCCAAACACTTTCGAGGGAAGGAATATAGCGCAATGACATTCATTATTACCCAGGATCTGATTCAATACTAGCAAGGGTCAAGCTCCAGGTCAAACATCATCTGACCGCATTAATTCCACCACCATAAGCGCTAGTTGGCCACTACAGGGATTCTACGGGCTTGGACTTTTGCTTTTCCGGTCTAGTAGTCTTTAGCGGCCTCTGCCGCAGCCCAGCTGGAACTGGGATGACTCTTCCCCTCCCCATCTTACTGTCCCGTACAATCCGAAAGGTCTGGAGTCTGGCTGTTTCTCTACTTTTGTAGCCGTAGTCTTCAACTGTCGCCGGCTCAGGGATTTTAGCCCACAAAACGGATGGGATCCCTATGTCTTGGCTGTTTGACATCAACGATCATAACTACCTCGAAAAGCTGAAGTACTAAATCTGCAGGGGAGCTGGCTGGCCATCAGGCCTCAAGGTTTAGTTAATGAATGTCTGGACCATAAGAATTTTCTTCCATCTACAAGTTGAACTTGAAAATAAATTAAAACATCCGATGAAATCTTAAACTCTAATTTGTCTGCAAGTTACCTTACCGGCTTAGGGATGAAGCATATATACACTGGCTGCTTATTTCAGAAGATGGAAGTACATTCCTTCAGCACAATACACGCCACTTAAATATGAATGTAAGGGTTCATTTACGGAGAATATCTACACAGATTTGCATTAGATATGTAGACAGAAGGTCGTTCGTGTACCAAATAGCTGCTAATGTAGAGATCCAGAGAGTACTTCTTGCTCGAAGACATATGACATAAAGACAAGTTCAGCTAGTGGCTTATTTCTTTATCCCAGGAGAGGGGAATAATCCCTCGACTCGCAAAAGCCAATGTTTAACGGTAGAATGAAAGAGCATCGTAACATACCAGATTATCTGTAGTAGCAGCGATTCTTGCCATAAGATCTAAACTGACATCTTGAGGGATTTCGCGTGTTTTCCTATGGATAATCTCTACAACGAGCTCAAAAGCCTCTGAATTAAAGACGCGCTTGAGTTTCTAATAATAAAGACTATCAGCCTATTTAACCTTATTATAGAACAGTTTGGCCGCACGACGCGATGCAATTGTGAGATGCTTCTTGGAGTAAAGAAAATATTTCTCGATCAGTGCTCCCGAAGGCTTCAGGTTAAGAGAATGCTGTTTCGTTGTAGTGATGGCGAGAGTATCGCTATTAGGGTCAATCTGGATGCGCGTGTCAGTCATATATTTGTCGATTAGTCAGTATTGAATGGGTGTTAAAGAGTGAAGTCGTTTTTCTTTTAATAGAAGTTAAATGTCTCTACTGGCGGGCATTGCAGCCACAGCGATTACATTCACCAATCAGGATGTGTCATAGGGTAAGTAAAGCGCGTACACACAACTACCTCTATAAGCGCCCGTTTTAGCTCCAAACTACTATTCTTGACATCGGAGCTGAAACAATACCTTGAAGTCGCATCCCTTCCTCTAAAGAAAATCTAATCATGTACATACCTTTTTTTTTTTTTTTAGAGACTTAAAGAATACAGAGGACTGGTACCTTGTGCTTCTTGGTAACGTATAATTTGTGTACTTTATCTAAATCTATGTCGGGTACTCAGCTCGCATCGTAAGGGCAGCAATCCTGGGGATGAACATAATTGCGCTCTTGAGGGACAATTCACCAAAAGAGGCAAAATCTCGATTACTATTGGCAATACAAGGTAGAGGGAAGTGTCTTTTATTTCACTTCATACTTTATTGTTGTCCAGAGGTGATGAAGACGCGTAAGAATAACAGGTACCTACTTATAGAGCTAATAAGCGACAAGGACCGGAAAAAACACAGATGCAGGCGCTCTGTTTGTAGACGCCTGCATGGTTGTGTCTCACAGTCAACCAACATACAGGCAGCTAACGAAAACTGGTGAATCGAATCTCATTATTCACGGTCATCAACCCGTGACCAACATGGCTTCGCCACATACCAATTACATATAAATCCAAGCAGAAACTTTTCTCCAGTTGTCTCAAGCAGGCGAAGTGATGCTGTCTCCTTTCTTTTTTCTCAAGAACAGAGCAGCTACATTATGATTCGTTGAAATATAATTGTTGGTTGCATGGGGCCACGTGACGTAACCGCGGGGATTATAGCACTGCGCTCTCCCCCTCCTCATCGGGCTTGTATAAAAATAAATCATCTTCTATAACCATCCTCGTGGACCTTCAGTATTGCTCACTTTACCAATCAGTGCCTAAGACAAACGGTGTTCTGTCAGTGGCTTCGTCTCCCTGATTAACCAAAACATCACTAGCCTTTCAGAGGACTCAAGGCTAATTGTCTATATAGGGGTTGAAACGAGGCTCCCGGGCTAAGAGGCGTATCTGACGAGAGACAAAATCCCCTCGACCAAAGGGGAGTTCTTTTGTAAGCTGATAAACATACTACACTGTGTTGATACGAAAGCACAGTTCTTCCAGGTTCTTTATCGATAGCATCGGTTTATAGCCCACAATCCCCTAGACCCAATGACTCGTCATCGGAGGATCCACGCATTCGATACAGACGAAAACTTATCCGAGTTAAAGGGTACCCATTACAAAGGGAGAGTAAATGAGCTCAGCCCTGAGGATCGTCAAGCTCTGGACAACGGAACCATCGCAGTTCGCAGGATACTGGGACCTAACGCAAGGAAGGTCACAACAGCACAGATCCAGGAGGCATTGCGGCGCTACTCCTACGACGTCGAAGAATCAGTCGCATATCTGATAGAGAGATTCATAGCTCTAATCCTGAAACCTACTCCAGAGCCAGCAAAGGAAGCCTCAGAAGCGAGAAAGGAAGAAAGAGCAAGCACTCGCCCGAAACCATCGAGCCTCCCGAACGATATCAGGCCCACTACATCCACCTCATCCACAAACGTTGCCGTGATAACGGAGTCCGGAGCGTCAGTGGAGACGAGAGGCTCGGCTACGACTCGGAAAGACCTCAATACCCTCGTCCCTTGCGTTGCCACGGCCTCCATGTTCCTCTACGCCCAGGGAGCCTCGGTTGTGTGTTGTCGTCATGATACTCTGACTATAGAAAGGACATTTCTGTGTCATGCGGACGAGGTCGAATTGCTTGCGGTAGACAGGAGAGGTGGCAAACTTGTTTTCAGCTATGACGCCAGCCAGACAGCTATAGTATGGGACTTATTTACTGGTGCTGAAATCGTACGGTTTGCATCTCATGTTCCGCTTACTGTCGCTGTGTGGATGCACAACGGAAATCTCGCATTTGGTGTGTATAACCCAATAGAAGTATGTCATCTTGCAACACTGAATTTGTGGCCTAGGTAACACCAAAGGCAACATCATACTCTTTAAACCCTCCACTACAGACCATATCTCCTTACCAACTCTGGACGAGGAAGTTATAACAGCATTGTCCCCTTTAGCTGATTGCCAGACCTTTGCTATTGGGTGAGCTAGCAGCTAGGCCATCATGCTTCATTTGAAAAAGTTCAGGGCTGACCACAATCAAGGTATCAAAATGGCATAACCCTCATCGCTACTACTCAGCCAAAATTCACCATTTTGCACTCCCTGGGAATCTCGAAAGTGCTCTCACCTATTGTTACACTTTCGTGGCACAGATCATCATCGCGCCAAAGGTCTAACATGCTAGCAGTGCAAACCCACAACGGCGACCTACGGGTTTGGAGTGTCCCCAAGGTCTACAGTAAAAATGATCCTGCTAAGGTGAGAAGAGCCTTGACGAGGGCGGACAACCATTGTGTCGGCCGTCAGTGGATGGGCTGGTCTAAAGACGGGCACATCATCCAATTTTCTGGCAGGTATGTTGTGTTGACGCTCAGGCGATCATGCGCTAAATGTGCACAGCAAGGTACTTTCATGGGATGTTAAGAAGCATACCAACTTGGAGTCTATCTTCGCCTTGGAGCATGTCCGAGGAATAACTGTCTACGGCCCTCGTGCCGTTATGTTAATATTAGGCGCCAACAACACAGTGCAGAAATTCAAACTCAGCTTACCGCCCCCCACGGAGGCTAATGTTGAACTCTTTAAACCGCCGCGTAACGATTTGGCCCATTCTATCGACTCTTCGGAGGCAGATGCTGGCTCCCTCACTGTTAACGTCGGCATCTCAGAGAGTGGTGACGATAAATCTGACAAGGCTATTAAGGTATACGAGAGAAGTGAGGATGTTGGAGAATTCAAGGACAGTCAGGATAGCGAGTATGACGAGGACAAAGTCAAAAGTTGTCAATCATCCACTTTCGATCCGGACATCAAGAGCAAGGGCACGCGCCAGTCTACTGTACCTACATCGCATCCAAGCACCAAGCCGCAAATGCCACCTCAAGTGTTTCATCTCACAGAAAACCAGGAGATGGTAACAGAAGAAGCAGTCGAGGCCCAAGCCAGCGACACCAATGATTTTCAGTGTCTAGGTGCATTAGCCGACGATAAATCAGAGCACCAGCAACCTCCTACTGGCGAGTATGACAAAGAAACCACATATTCCGTCGACAGTCGCTCAGATGATACGAAACTGCAATATCTGCAAGAATTTGCCGAGCAGCTTGCCGATGATATCAAGTCTGGTTCTGCTACTTTGAGCATTGAGAAGATGGAGGCCCAATACCTTGATTCAGTATTGAAGGAATTTGCGTGGAAGCTGTATGGAGAGTCTTCGAACCCGTTTGAATGGGAAGCATCTGTGGCTTTCCACCGGAAGCGAAAGTAAGTCAAATCAGACAAGATTTTCCTGGTGACCTGGAAAATAACATGACATTGCCTAGGGATATTGTTGAACTACTTGTTTCTCGCCCATCGAATCATGACGACACGGAAACCCAGCTGGGGAGTTCCAATCCAAGTGAGGATGGGGAGGGTGATGAGTTGTCTAGCCGCCCGTTATTTAGGAAACCCAGGGCAATGGTCATGCAGTGGGTTGTTGATGCTTCAGCATCACCAATCGCAGCAGAAGAACCTCCCCAGCCCATGGACGTCGACGTCAAAGATCAACTTACTCCCCAATTACCCCGTTATAAGGAGTTTATCCAACAATCCGAAGCCTATCAGTGGCTGTTAAACAGGATCCTCCAGCACGATCAACTGAGCTTCGAAGACGCTGGGGCAATGATGGAAATTGGCTCGAGGATTCGAAGGCACTTGAGGGCACAGACACCACTGCGCAAGATGAGCAGTCGTAAGCCTCTTCCATTGGCCAGGATGACGTTCAATCTCGATTGGGATCCAGTCCGCTTCGCGAAGGATGTAGCAATTTCTTCTCCGTTTATGGAAACGTTACCAAAACTTCTCTGTTTGACAGGCTCATGGAATGAAGCACAGGCTCTGACTGTGGCTGAGTATATGAACCAAACGTGGCCTCTATCTGGGCGGCCTCTAATCTCTCTGTTACAAGAACTTATATCGGCCGCCGACAGCGACGAATATTCTGGTAAAATCTATCTCATTTAAGAACTTGGTGAATTAATGGTAACCACTCGCAGATCGAATGCCAGAATGGCGTAATGTTACTGTTCAACACAAACTTGGTCATAGGACAGGTTACTCGCAATCAAATGGCGCACAGCTGATGGCTACTATTCATTCACCCTCCTTGTGCGCTATTACTGTTACTGGGCATCCCTACTTCATTTCCGAGATAGGTGAACAGCTCGGATGGTTGGCTTCAGCCCTGAGGTATTCTCCAGTTATTCAAAGCACGGCGGCTTGCACCCCTCTCGTCGAGAATTTTCATGTGACCATCCAGGATGAAGGGATCCATAAGGTGATGGTTGTAGGATCGTGCAGCGTTGCTTTTGACTTTGAAACTGCTCAGGCATCCCTTTCGGATCCTGGGCTCTGTTGGGGTCGTCTCTTTGGTAATCCGATTCTGGTACGTGGCTACCCAATTCCTCGAAGATCAGAGCCGAATACGGGCCTCGAGATAGCCCTTGGCAACGTGGCCACCATCATTGGGTCTAACCAAGTGGTGAGATGGAATGAAAGAGTTATCATGAAAGGATTCAGCATGCTCTTGGTCGCAACGCATGCAGCTTCTGATATAATCGTGTGGCATCTCCTAGTCAGTGAGAAGCCCGGCGAACGGATTCCGTACATCGACCCTCGGCTCGACGCGCTACACATGGAAACCTCAAAGAATATTTCACTTCGATTGCTCGAAGCGAGTCGTCATGTTATTGGATGGTGTTCTAAAGTCACGGACCTGTGTGGTAAGCAGTCGACCCCCTTCTGTTCCAAATCGACTTCTTGAAACCCTCAAGTCGTGTTGCTGGACCATAGTGCTGATTTGAGAGAAGGCGATGCGACGGCAAATCATAATGTCAAAACATCTGGATTAAAAAAGCCACCAGCATCTATCGTCATCGACCGTCTATATCTCGAAGCGGGCAAAGATCTGGTAGCTGGCCTCAACATGAGTATCAATAAGAAAGAGCAGCCATTTTGGCTAGAAAGGGAAAACGACTACCCCAGCCTTCTCAAGTGGATTGCCGTGCAACCCATTGTTTTCTATGATGTAGTAGACTGCCGTGCATGGCTTGTCGATGGTGCCTCCGCACTTCTTCATCTCGTTCGCATATCCCTATACCTGGACGAAAACGACCCGGAGTCGACATATGAGTGGGTTTTTGACGCTACGAAACTCAAAGATAAATGGGATGGGCTTGCAGGGCGTCTTGCAGCACTAAAGACTCTCAAAACCTGGGATAACCTCGACCTTAATGTTTATGTCCTCGGCAAGCAACGCCGCGGCGATGGCGTGTCTGAGACCAGATATTCAACCCTCGAGACGCGTGTCAAGAAGATACTCCACTCAATCGAAATTCTAATCGACCGCCAGGCCAAGGTAGTATCCCAAGACGGTATACGAATTTCCCAGACATTAGACCTTCGCCGCAACATTATTGGCTTTGATATTCTGGACGTCATCACACCTCTGGGTCCTATCCACCCTCGAATTAAGCATCTAGACGTATGGCGTCATGGCTGGGCCGATTTTATAACTTCGAGCGGAATTACCACTATCTTCGGCAGCGGGTTCGGAAATCTCATACGCCCTAATGAACCCGAAACGGCGTGCAGAATTTGGAAATCTGTCCCTGAGGGCATGGACTATATGGCTGTATCTGTGTCAACACTGAAGATGTTGTACGAAAGGCGCTTCCAGAGGATGGAGCCAGGCCTCACAGTGGGCCACATGACGAGTAAAATCATATGGAGCTCACCCAACCACCCTTTCAAGCCTTGCAAGTGTTTGAGGAACCATGAAGAAGAAAACACAGGTAATAGTAGTGATCTAGTGGACGAGGACTGCCATACTGTCCCAGTGCAATTTCTCGTCAAGAAATCTTGGAAGTCACGTATCACCCTTCGCGAAACGACGCTTGTGGATATAGCGGCACTTGACGACAACGGAGCTGTGGTTTTTGGACACATTCCATTCCTGAATATAAAGAACGAAGGGCACCTTGCGTCTGAAGAACGTGATGAAGATGAAGGCCTCTCTACCATTCCTACCGAGGGAGACACTGGAGGAATACTACTAACTCCCGGTATCACGTCGACAGCAAGCGATTCAACTGGATCAGCTGGGTCAACAAGTATTACTGTACCGGGTTTAGGGACGTCAAGTACCGCTGAGAGGCAGGGTAATGAAAGCCCAGGAAATCATATCAGTGAGGGGGAGAGGAGGAAGACAAATTGGTGGAAGGCGTTGAATGAATTAAAAAAGAAATGATATAATAGCAGGAATGCATGGATGGAGAGCCAAGACCAGATAATCAGTTGATTTTGTATCTACAGCAACGACGGAAGTCGGTCTTTTGCCCTCGTGTCCAGTCTACCGTTCCAAGACAGCACGACAATGGCTGCGATTTAGATTTTCTGGAAACCATAAAGCTATTCATGATGGCCGTGATCCTTTTCCTTGCCGCTAGAGGCCTTATCAGGGTCCAGTCTGCCATCTCTAAAAGGAGCTCCAAGATGACGTTCAAAAATCTTCCAGCCATCCACCGTCATTCTAAGCCGATCGATAATCCTTCCAACCCACCAGATCCTTGGGAGGCCATCCTCTCTTACAGTATCATTTGCATTGATAGCAGCCAGGTTGTCACCCTGCCATCCGTATCGAATAAGGAATTCCTGGTATCGGACAATCACACCGCCATCTTGGTCACGATCCACAACATGATTGGTGGCATGACGGGAGACTCCGGGAATGAAGAATTTATACTTGTTCTCCAAGAAGTCCTTCATTTCTTCGTGGCCGCGGACAACGCCGTGGGTATGGTAAACGACACCGTCTGGAAGGAATGTGTTGATCATTTTTTGGACATCGTACTCTTCGAAGATGAGGTTATGGCGGTTGACAAAGTCGATTGCACTTGACCTCTCCTCGCTAGTGACGTCGTCAATGGTAGCGCCAGGAATGGGAGGATAGCGCCCGTTGATAATAAGGGAAGACATAATGTTGGATATATGACAAAGTAATGATTGGGTTGAATGATGTTTTAAATGAGCTCTATTTCAAATCTTGAGAAATAACCGATAAGCCTTTTAAAATAATTATCTATTTCTTCAATTATTAATTAGGGATATTATTATATTACTGAACTTGACTCAATTATATAAGAATCCCGCAGAGCAGCTCCTCTTAGTCATCTGATGAAATCCCAATAACAGTAAAAGGTATGCTGATCCATGTGGGGATTGTTCTCCAGCAAGCATATGATAGGTAATCTTTACATTAGGCTTTAAAGCGGACCAGCGACAGCGGTATGCTAGGCTATGTGTGACTCAAGTCACCGAGTGCTTTATCGGTCAGAATATCCTGCGTCAAGAAGCCTGGCAGGAAGCTCCTGTTAGTATGTTTCGGCTCTGTAACGACTGGTTGGGTTCCACAAACGGAGGACAATATGTTGTGTGCAAGATTCTTCATCCTATTACGAAAAGCAGTCCAAAAAGGCGATAGAATGCTAGAGTGGCTCGACCTGCTCAGCAATACTGCTTCGGGGTATTTAAGCTACACTAAAGAGGCCAGAACCGAAGCCGATGTCTTGATCGGTTTTGGTAAGCGGAGATGTCGGTCGTTTCTATCGTCTCAAAATTCGCTGCCGACAGCCTTCAATCTTGCCAAACCCGATGTCTTTGTGAGACTCGTAGACAGTGTTGAAGCCAAAACTCCAGTGGCTTCGGCAAGGTTTGGGAAATTCAGGCCCTGTAACCAGACCGAGAACAAGGTTCTTACTAATGCCATCATTATTTATAAACCAGCGGCTACCGACTGTCAATCCATTTTGCCAATGACATTCTTCCATCCGGATATTCAGAGTGACTCAACTTAATTCGACCCTTAGCTCCTGGTGGTCCGCAGGCGGGACGCTGAGCGCCGATAATGATGCCAGATTCAGCACACTAGGTACTCTCTGTTGATCTTGTGTGGGGGTAAGATCAAGAGCCCCCTTGTCAGCGCAGGTAGCTAACAATAAGTCCATCAAATTTAAAACTCCACTTGATAGTATCAATCAAACTTAAGCCTGCGGAACCATTGGGGTTAGGGAAAGCTGGTACTTATGTCTATGAACCTGGTCCTCTGTATTTATCCCGGAATGGTGTATACTGAGGCATTACGTCAAAGCAAGCAATCCTTAAAGTAAGCGGGCTTTACTGACGACATAGACAGGGGTGATCTGTAACAAATACAAGGCATTTTTTTATTTAAGCTTATCCCCATGGGTAAGCGGGCTTTACTATTAATGCTTGATGGTCCACAAATCTCATTAAGAAACTTGGAAGGAGACCAAGAACTCACCACCCGAGCTTGGTCACCACTTTACGTTAAGAGCTTTAGTGTAGATTAAATATGCGCAATAGAGTTACAGTAAAGGCACTTAGATTTTAAACGTATTACCCGACCTTTTCTATAGAGTAGTGTAAGCGGCATGCAAATCCACAGTGCTTATCTCTTTCTGCTTACAGCTGAGATGAAATAAAGGAAAAGTGGACAGAGAACTAGTACCATCTTGTAAGCAGTCTGCCACTGGACAATCTGCTTTCGCCTTCATATAATGGGTCAGAAGTAAGGACAACCTGCAGAGACAAGACGGTAGACTTTTCCCTCACATAGACCAGCGTGACAGGTCAGTGCGAGAGGAACAGCAAACAGCTTGGCGTGCCTCTTGAGATACTTCTATGCGACTCAGCATCGCCTTAGCTTGTATATGTACCTTGAGCGAGAATAGCCAGGGCCAACCTCACAGATTAATTTCGGTTCTATACCTATACACTGCTGGTCTTCTACATTCGGCAAGGACTAGACGTACCAATACTTATACGGAGAGCGGGGCGTAAGCGGCTTCTTACAAGGTCAGCATTCAATTTCCCGTATACAGTGCAGATAATGCTTGTTTTGGATCTGCGTTTCTCCTCGTAATGGTGTGGATATCACGATGGCCACCAGAACCAGTACAAGTATCACAGAATATTGCTTTTCTTTGACATAGAGGCTTGATGAAATGACGATTGAGTGGATAGTTATGGCTCTGGGCGAAGATCGAACACGGCCCCCAAGGTCGTCATCGGCGACCCAGAGGAATCTCTGAGAGGCAAATAGCTCAGTGTCTGTTCCTTGGACGGACAAATGACATTTGAGGACCTGATGCAACAATTCATCAATGACATACGGACACACGATGGAGAATTGGTTAAGCCACCCAAGTCATGCAATAAGCATAACTTCCAAAGGACAACTTGTCCAAAGAGCATATTACATCGGGCTTTTGACATCTACAAACAGAAATATAATTCTCAGATGCTCTCGCATGGCGACGGAGTCTTTGCATTGGAAGTGGCCGAGATCATGACAAACCTTCCGAACCTCCGGCACGTAACGCTTCATGATGGCGTTCTCGAAAACAACTATGAACTAGGGCGCAAGTTCGATCGGGTTGATGAGAAAGACACATCAACCCAAGCCGATATCTTGATTCAAGTCTTTTCTCGGCCAATGCTATGGGAAGAAGCTCGCTGGATACAACCGACTGAGTTCATCTGGCCTGGGGTTCCGACAAGGTTTCTTGTCGATGTTCCACTAGCACTAGGCGCGAGTAATTCACTTGTTATCGATCAACTTTCTATCCATGCATCAGCCGCATCAGACTACATGGCAATGCAGCTCAGCGAAGATGAGAGAGACAAGATATCAGAAGCTGTCAAACACCTCGATCTCATGCAGTTTAATTTTTCGCCTCGGTGTCGGAGCGGTTGTGGTCCATGGACCGCTGTTGGAGAGGAGAATAATACTGTCAGGACAGCGAATGAAATGGATGTTGTACACCAATACTTGAGCGCATTTTTCAACGCTGGATGCATTTCACATGCTGACATAAATCTTGGCGAATTTTGGTACAGCTTGGGACTTGAATCTATGCTCGCCGCGCCAACTTCAGTTGGCATTGGATTTACTTGGCCTTCGGATTCTGAGTTACACTCAACTCATCTGACTGAGCTGTCCGTCACCGCTATGGAGCTGGGAGCATTGGCTGAGGCTCTTGGCCTTGGATCACAGGTTTCACTGTTTCCTGTTCACATTAGAGTGAACTTATGGCGAGAGGCTCTTCAAAAGTTGAGACAGGGGCTGCGTAATCCACAGTCTGTGCATATCAGATATCCATCTGGTGGTGGGATCCAGAGCCTCACAAATGACCAAATGAAGTCAATTTTCAACTCGAAATACATCGAGGAGTTCACCAAAGCTGAGTGCTACTTTATGGGCACAATCTTGGAAAATCCTTTTGATACACTTGAGTAGGGCTTGTTTCTACATGTTGAGTGATACAATTATATGGGACTGTTATTTTCACATTGACTTACAATCAGATATCCTATCAGTGTTTAATTTCTAGGACAGCCAGCTGGTTGATGCATTTGACCTGCTGCCTCTTTATATCTAATATAAACTATTCGCTAGGCGAGAATACCGCAATATCCTCAAAATCTTCTCTCGAAATTGTAGGTGGGTTATGGCAGATCCTAATGCCATATGGCTCCGAGTCTCGGTCAATATTCTCCATACGATCCCAAGGATACACAACGTCACGACCCTCCCACCCATATACCATAGGCGTGAATTTGATATAAATTGTCTGCAGCTTCGATTTGCGTGTAACCGCACATTCAACAAATGCGCGGACCCAGTCTTCTTGTTCCTGACCAAAAGCATCTGCGTGTTCTTCAATCTCACTGTCCCAGGTTCTCACCTTCCACTTAAAAAAACGCAAGTTTGGAGCGACGAGGCGATAGACGTCTTCTTTATCATATCGAGTTAATGTTGAGGGGAGTTTTAGGACTTCCAGGCTTTTGAAGTTGGATAAGTCAAGATTCTTGATATCTCCGGTGCCCAGCTGTTGAATCGATAACTCGCGCAAGTTGGCCATTTGAACTTCCAGAATGGGCTGCAGCACTGCGAAGCTCCAATTGGTGAAATGGCCAAATTGTCCAGTGCTCCAAGCACAGAAGGGTCGGAAGGATAACTTCTGAAGCATTTTCGACCACTTGATCATTGCGTCGAGGGCTTGCGGAGTTTGACCATAGCCTTTGAGTTTCAATTTCTTGAAGGGGGCAGTACCTTTGCGATCCTACGTGAACAGTCAATAAAGTCCGAAAGGCCAACCTTTTGTTCTTACTCGTAATGCCTGCCATTTTGAATGGTTGCTAGCACCTATGACATTGTGTATCTCCAGGGCTGGCAAGTTTGAAAGGCAATTTCCCATATCGGCAAGACCGTCGAGGACAGATGGTAGTGAGACGAGATCCCCATAGAGTCGGAGTATCGTCAGTCTTGGGAGGCAGTTGAGCGCTCTGCTGATAAGGGTAGACAAACTGGGTTGTTGAACACCTTGTTTCACCATTGCATACCCCGCCATATTAAGTTGAGTTGTGCAACTGAGCCAGTTGATGAAATCATTCGCGGAATCCGATGATGTAAGAGGCCATTCTCTTCCGCTATTGAGACCTATTGTTAATTTTTGGCAATGCTGTCTTAAATCCGAGTTATGCTTCAAAGTTCTGTGAAGCAATGCGGTCGATTTGTACGGGCAAAGCCCTCCCTCTGTAACACAAAATCCTATATCCAGTTCAAGATAGAGCTTAGGTGTCACGATAGTCATGAAGCGCCGACACACGCTCAGCAGCCCTGCCGTTACTGAACGGGCCTTGAAACTGGCATATTGGTCATTTGATAAACGTTCTGAGTCGATCACCAGACTTAAAATGTCAGAAAGGACCTCGTTGGGGAGCCGTAAAATATAGGTCTCGGGCTTGTTGATCATGACGTGGTCAGCATTGGCGTGCATGGCAGGAATATTTGAGCTGGATTGTAAACTTTGAAGAGAGTAGAGCTGTTCAGTTAATGATGTTGATATTTTCTAGTTGTTAAAACATGTTTGCTGGCATGGCGACCGGATAGATGCCTAGAATAAGACCAACAACATCTGATGACACTACGCGTTTATTTAGCATGGTCCGTGTCAATGCTGACAAACAAGGGTCGAAATGACGGCCATCCATACCTGCACGGGTACCCGTGCAAGTAAGGGAATTTGCTGACAAATGCCTTAAAAGGGTATAG
>PVPY01002151.1:0-16351 GCA_002982035.1 Fusarium algeriense | reverse complement strand
AATTTGTCTACTTTAAGGTATATTTCTATGCGGAAGACTCGAGAAATGGATTCGGAAATCCATCTCAGTACTGCTGTTCATATTGTGCTTTCTTCCCCTTGGGCGGAATATCGGATGAACCCTACTGATGGATCTTTACAGCAACGACCTTGGCACCCTCCGTCTTTGTTCCATCGACAGGCTTTCCAAGTGCACCCGATGTAGAAACATACAGGGTGTTCTTGTCCTTTTTGCCACGACCAAATGCGGCAGCAGTCGAACCAGCAACTGTCATCTCGTGAACACCACCGACGACAGTCTTCCATTTGCCAGTCTTGACATCCACAAAAACAATAGAATTGTCAAAGTTTGTAGCAGCATATATATTCCCATTCGTGTCAAATTCGAAATCATCGAAAAAGCTGGCGCTGCTTGAAAGATCGGCAACAAGCTGAGGCTTTGCTCCTTTTGCTGGGTACCCAGCTGCTGTGATTTGAATGCGGTATATCTTGACTGCGTTAGAGTTCGTGAAGTAGAGGTAGTTGTTGCGGACCTTGATGCCGTTGATTCCGAACGCGCCAGCGGAGATGGGGGCCATTTCGGGGAACACGAAGGCTGAATCGTCAAAGACGCCCGTGGATAGATCGAGACGCCCAACAAATCCAGCCAGAGAGTCAGAGACGAGGACAGCATCTGGTCTGCCTGGGATAGCAGCAACACCATTGAGAAAAGTACTCTTCTTGGTCATGTCGCTGATCTTTCTAAGTTTTGCCTGTGCCTGGTGTCGTCGATTGGGAAACTCGATAGCCCATGCCTCAAATGTTCCTGGTGTCAAGTGACTAAGAGCAGTGGCATCACTGCCAACAACAACAAAGGTCTCAGGCTTGCCAGGGCTTTTGGGTACCTCAGCAATGCCGAGAAGTCCAGTAATAGAGGGTATTGTCACCAACTCTTTGAGGCCAGACTTACAATCTCCTGGGTTGGAGATAGTGTAGACTGTTGCGGAGGGCCATAGCTCAGTCACCAGAAGGTCACCGTTGGAGCGTACAACAACATTCTCTAACCATGTACCAAGAGGGAGTTGCCCAAGTGTCTTTGCAGTGGAGGAATGGCTTAATACAACAGCTGGGAAAGCTCCCAGAAATAAAAGTGAGTTGAACAACATGTTGCTAATGGTTGAGAAACAAAGGTTGTGGCTGGGGCGACTGAGTTGTTAGCTGGCAGTAGCTGAAAGGTTCTAAGACTGATGGATGAAGAAGATGCAAGCTATATAAGCCTCTTGAAATCCCTGAGCTTTTTAGTGAAGGCAGTTATGCTGCTCAAGCAAGGACTCGAAGTCGTGGAATACTAAACGAGCCATGCATTATAGCCGAGATTGGTTCCAGGCCCAATTAAGTCAATTCAATTGGACCACTATGACATTCCTATTGGTTGGTAATGGCTTGACGGTCGGATTCCTGTTGACTCAGCCTGACAAGCAATGCTGAATAATAATATTGCGGCTTTGTCAGNNTTCTGGCCAAGTTGAGAGAAGTTGCAAAAGGCTTAGAAACATATTAAATAAGCCCCAAGCTTATGTGTAATAGCCCCTGAACCTGGCTAATCAACATCGTTAGATAAGTCATAATATTGCAGAAAACGAGTGCAGGATTATTCCGGCTCCATACTTCAAGAACGAGACAAGCTGTCAAAGATTTGAACGCTTTCGGGAAAGTATGCTTAGCTATAGATTAGCGATAAGATGGTGACTCTTATCAACCTTACTAGGTATTATTCCTGCTCCTTTTGCAAGGGGATATAATGTGTATTAACTGTTGACGTGGCATCCAACCCTCTCACTACAACGGTTGTCTCACAACCGTCTGTCTTCCGTAGTATAGTGGTNNTCAATTCCCGGCGGGAGAGATGCCAGGTAATTAATATCTTGTCATATTTTTTTGCCCTCTATCTTTAGTAATGATACTACAATGTCCCTTTTCTTTTTTGCTCTTTGCAACTTGGTTGTGCTGTTTATTTACACTGTCTTTAACATCAATCAACCCTATTATACTTGATCTCCTTCTTTCTCATCTTCGAAATTAGCAAATGAGCTCCTCTTTGCTGCCAACTCAGCCAACTCTTCCAAGCTCTGTCCACTCATGATATCAAACACTGCAACATCAGAGCCAACCTCTTTCATGAACCAGGCGCGCAGCTCAACTGCAACAAGTGAATCAACTCCATAACTGTGAAGAGGCTTCGATACATCGATATCTCTTTCGCTTGAAGATAGGGCCTTGCAGAGCTTCTGAACAATAGCTGCGCTAACGATCTTGGCTGCGTCAGCTAGCGATGTCGCCGCTGGGAGTAGGGTGGAGCATGAAGTCCCTGAACCTTCACCGTCGCCTTCCCCTTCGTTATCGCCTTCGCCCCGAATCTGGTATAAATGCTTGAAGAGAGGATCAGTCATCCAGGCTGGTTCTGGGATGCCCTTGATGCGAAGAGTAGCTGGCGCTTCAAGACCAACTGCAATCTGAGCAAGAGAGGAAGCTTGCAATTGTTGGCTGGCGTTGATAGAGTACTTTCCAGTCGGGTCGCATAGCATGTCGAGTAGGGCAAGGAACTCGTCCTCTCGCATAGCATTGAAGCCTTCTTGACGGAGATTAGCCATGCTTTCTTGATTCTCAGCAGCGAACCCGACAGAAAGAATCATGCCCAAGTCGACGGCTACACCTGGGAGCCCCAAAGCAACGCGGTGGCGAGCTAAGGAATCCTGGTAGGTATTCCCTACACAGTAATTGGATTGGCCACGGTTACCGACGACACCAGAGGCAGAGGAGAGAAGGATGAAGAATTCCAGGTTCTGAGGAAGAAGCTCGTGCAGGTTTCGCGAGGCAACCACCTTGGGGCGTACGGCAACGTAGTAGTCTTCCTCAGACATGTTGGAGAATATGCTATCCTTGAGGACCATGGAGCCTTGAATACAGCCCTTGATAGGTGGCATCGTTTTGGCGCAATCATTGAGGACCCTTTCCAGAGCTATCCGATCAGAAACGTCACATTGAGGTGCAGACGCTGTCACTCCAGCCGCTGCGAGCTCCTTCATGAGTTCTTGAGCTGCAGGTCGCGTGGTTCCAGAACGAGAGAGGAGAATGAGATTCTTGGCCCCACGAGATGCCATCCAACGTGCTGCACTTCGCCCAAGACCACCCAGACCTCCAGAAAGAAGGTATGACGCTTCAGGATCAAAGTAATATGTTGGCTTTCGACTGGGCTCGACCTGGGCAACGTTAGTATTTATCCCTATCATGCGACTTTACCCTTTTGCAGCTTTTGAAAAGAACTTACCATAACGAGATCATCATGTTGAGCCTTCAAGACAAGCTTCCCCATGTGAGACCCTGATTGCATGATTCTGAATGCCTCTTGGATGTCCGAGTAGTTGTAAACATGTAGTGGCTGTGGTGGGGTGATGGATCCTTTTCCAAGCAAATCAACGACATCCTGAAGGACACGGGAGAAAAGTGGCCCTCTTTCAAGTGATATGAGACCAATGTCGAAGAAAGAAAAGGTAACGCTCTTCTTGAACGGTCCCATGGGAAGACCAGCGTTGGCAAAGATATCAACCTTGCCAATCTCGATGAATCGACCATATGGTGCAATACAGTCCCAGCTGGCACGCAGAGTCTGTCCAGCTGTAGAATTGAGAATGACATCGACGCCGCGTCCATCAGTTAATCTTTTGATGCCGTGTACAAAGGTCAAATCACGACTTGACAGAATATGGTCTAGAGGAACACCGTAGTGCTCATGCACAAAGTCCCGCTTCCCGATAGAGCCGACAGTGACAAACACTTCAGCTCCTACCGCCTTGGCAAGTTGGATAGCAGCCTGCCCGACACCACCAGCACCCCAGTGAATTAGGATGCTTTCTCCTGCTTGGAGGCGGGCTAGATCATGAAGCCCATAATATGCGGTGGTGTAGACAACAGGTACCGCCGCGGCATCGGCGAAATCGATAGTTGAGGGTATCCTGGCGAATTGCCATTGAGACCCTCGTGCAAAGGTCTTGAAAGTTCCCCTAAGGAGACCGCAGACACGATCGCCTACAGCAACGCGCTGAACGCTACTTCCAACACGAGTCACCACGCCAGCGCACTCTTGTCCAAAGGCTTCGCCAATGACCTGACCGAGAGCTATCATGACATCAAGCAGGTTGAGGCCAGTAGCATGGACGCGTACCTCAACGTCATAAGGTCCGAGAGCCTTCTCATATAGTTCGTCATCCTGGAACTGAAGACTATCAAGAAGACCAGGCACAGCGCACTGTAGCGTCAAGGCTCTGTCATTGCTAGCATCTTGCCACCTCTCTGGCTTGGCAGGCTCACCCTTGGTCTTGGCGGCGATAAGATGATTGACGGTGTTGGCCTCAGTAATACGTGGGATATAAACAGCACCCTCCCTCTCGAAGAAGGTGTTTTCATTTCCACCTCCTGAAGTCAGGATATGCAAGATGTTCGAGCTAGCTCTGTCCAAGGAAGACAAGTCATCGATGGATAGAGTGAGGAAGTTTAGTCCCGGGTTCTCAGCACGCATGCAACGAGCGAAACCCGTCACCATGTCTGCGCCAGGGTTCTTGGGTGATGGGCCGCCTCCTTGGTTAACCCAGAGCAATGTCTTGGTGCAACCAATCAGCTTCTGGAAAGCTTCATAGTCAACATCATGAACATTTTCCAGGAAGTCGGATTCTATGTCCCCCAGAAAGATACAACGGGTTTGTTGCAACTCCTTGGGATTTGCCACAGCTTCGTACAGACTGACAATATCGACACCAGTGCTGAGGCTGGCCGCTTGCTTCTCAAGAATAGTAGCAAGGCTCTCTTGGGTGGCTAAGCTGGATCCCCTACCACAAGTGATGATCTTAATAGGTGTAGAGGAGTAAGCCGTTGGTGCATTGCCTTCACTTGCATCCCCGAGAGCTGTACTGATGAGGACGCTGACCATCTGATGCCTATGATCTGGGAAGTCATAGATGTGCAAGTCGATACCACTGAATCCACTGGCCTTGAGAGATCTGGACCAGTCATTTGGGGCAGCCAGTGGTGTAAATTGACGGAAATCCTCAACAGATAACCACCAACCTGGTAGCAATCCAAAGGCAAAACCGGTCCGTATCATGCCAGTGTTTGTCATCTCGTACAAGATGAGTTTGCCTCCTGGCTTAAGCAACCTCCTCACGTTAGACAAGGTCGCTTCAAGGTTCTTGGTTGCATGGACGACATTAGCAGCGCAGATGACATCGTATTGTTCTCCCGAGAACCCTTGTTGTTCCAAACTGTCCTCAATGTTGAGTGCGCGGAAACTCATACGTGCAGCACTATCCTTGAACATTTCCCTAGCGTTCTCAAAGAACCCAATCGAGATGTCTGTAAACGAATAGTGGCTGAAGCGTGGTGTACCAGTCTCGCCATTGCCTTGTGTCGTGAGGCACTTGAGGATTGGTCGTGTGGCTCCACCAGTACCAGCACCAATCTCAAGAACACGAAGAGCTGGGTTCTTATGGGCCAGGGCATCGATATAAGCCACCATACGGTCATATCCAAGCTCAGCACCCACTCCAGAACGGTACACATTCTCCACCAGCTTGTCCTTGAAGAGAAGTTCCAGTGCGTCAGACTTGCCAGCAAGGATAGCAGGGAGCTCTCGTCCAACATTGACGACCAGCTTTCCTTCAGCTGAGCCCTCTGTGAGGAGCTTGGTCTCCGTCCGGCTGATGTATTCATCATTGGCCGCACGTTCTCGCCATTCAGGCATGGCGTGTGGGATAAGACCAGCGTCGTACTTGTCTAGTTGGTGCTTGATCCAGGCGATATACTTCTTATGATAAGGAACCGACTTGGCGTCCCGGTTCTCATCATATATTCTGTCCCAGAAGCGTTTGATGTACAAGAAGCACATCATCTCCACTTCCTGAATCAGCTGTGCCTGTTGAGCTGTAGCGCCACATTTTGCATCAGGCTGAAGTGTCTTGTCTGCAGTTTCTTGGTCCAGAAGAGCTGGATCTACCTTGTAATCGAGATTGAAACAGAGTCTTCTTGCAGCGTCAGACGAGGAGGTGCCTTCGCTTCGTGCCACAGTAGTAATGACGAAGTTGTCCACAGTACAAACTGCCTTGCCGGTAGCTACATCCATACCTACTATACGTGCCTCAGCCTGCCTAATGCCAAGGAACTTTCCTGAGCAAGAGACTCGGACTGCATCGAACTTGGATGTTGACGGATCAGCAGATACCCAGATGTCACCAATCTCGGAGGGAACCATGACTTGGTCAATCTCGCGGCCACCTTTTGTCAAACTGACAATGATACTCTGGAGGATACCATCGAGCACGGTAGGATGGATCAAGTGCTCCTGGAGATGACCTAAAGGCATCAAACTCTCGAGGGCTTGTCTCTCAACTGTCGCTACAGCTTCTCCAATATCACCGCAGCGAATGTCACGCAGAGTTTGGAAAGTAGCTCCAAAGTCAAGACCAACGGTCGACAAATGCTCATAGAGCTGTCGGAACGAAGTCTCAATTTTAGAAGCTTTCTCCACGCTTGTGAGTCTTTGCTTGCACGCTTTTTGGAACTCGAACTCTTCTCTTCCATCATCCACGGCAGTATCAGGCTGCTCGTACTCAGTCACGACCAGACCATGACAGTGCTCACGCCATTCACCACCCTCATAGCTGCTGAGCGAGAACTTCCGTACAGTCCTTGCTACAGTGTCAGGATGGTCCCTTGAGGGTTGCATATAAAAGTGCGTCTCAAGACCGTTCTGCGTCGCTGGAACACGAAGAGCAACATTAAATCGGGCGTCAAGAATGCGGAAGCCCTTGACTACGCGAGATGCGTCTGCCATCTGTCGACTAGCCTCTATTGCCATGACAAGCATTCCTGCGGCGGGATAGATAGTGGCACCTGTAATTCGATGATGCTTCACCCAAGGGTTCTCGGAAAGACGCATGTAGTTTCGCCACACGGCGTTGGCTGGGTCCCAATCTGGCACTGGGGCACCAAAAAGTTCATGTCGAATGGCAGGACGGAAGCGATATCCTTTACTGATACGGCTCTCGTTCCAATAGATATTCGCATGGTTGAATGGATATCCTGGTGCGTTGATAACAAGGGAGCTGTCCTTTGCTGCGCTGGCATCGGACATGTCCACCTCGTAACCACGGCACCAAAGCCAATTCGCAGCCCCCAAAGCAGTGTCCACAGCAGAAGAACCACGGCGGAGCACTGACTCATATCCAACACCATTGACTTCTGGTGTCAACTCCATGATTTCACGAATGGGACCACGCAAGGCCGCGTGAGGGCCAATCTCAAGTACTTGAGTAATCTTTGGCGGCTTAACAGTTGCTTTGGCAGCAGATCCAAGCTTCTTGACTGGCGCGCTGGAGCTGGCATTGGAGCACATGAGAGAGAAGGCTTTGGAGAATTGGACAGGGGAAACCAGGTTATCAACCCAGTGATCGGCGTTCTGAAGGGTAGAAACAGCCTTGGCGGTCCCTGTGAGGGAGGAGTAAAAGACTGGAGTGACTTGGTCTGGTGAGTTCTTGGCTCCAGACTTGAGGTCGCCAATTGCGCTTCTGTACTCATCGGCAATAGTAGCCATGAGAGGTGAATGATAAGCGTTGTCGACCTTGAGTTTACGGGCAAAGATGCCCTCTGAGTCTGCAGCACTCTTGATCTTGTCGACGTATGCTGCGCTACCGCTAAGTGTGACATTTCTGGGGCTGTTGATACAGGCCACAACAATGTCCCTACCTGCGGCGCTGCCAACATGCTCCTGAAGATATGTCATGGCATCAGATGCATTCATAGCAACTGAAAGCATAGCTCCGTGGGGATGACTGGAAGATTTGGCCAGCCAAGAGGATAGAGCACCGCGATAGAAGGCTAGCCTCCAAGCTGACTCCTGCGAGATGGCACCTGTAGCATAGGCAGCACCAATTTCGCCAGACGAATGACCGACCACTGCAGCAGGCTTGATACCCCAGCTGGCGAGGAGATCAACGAGAGCCACTTGCAAGGCTGTACAGAGGGGTTGACTCAATGCAGGATCGTCAATGCGGGACTCGTCTTGGTTTTGAAGTAATTCACCAACAAGTGACCACGGGCACCCTAGCTTCCGCAGATACGAGTCTGCAGCAAAGATTGACGCACTGAAGGTCGGATACGCAGGTAGCAATTCTCTACCCATGGCGTACCATTGCGCACCTTGCCCTGTGAAGACAAACCCAAGTTTGGGGTCAACAGTGGCTCTGACAGGTGAGGGGTTTTTCTCCAACTTGTCAGCCAAAGCGGTGATGCTGTCAGCCACAATGGAGAAGCGCCAGGGGAAGGATGTGCGGTGGTTGATAAGGGTGTAGGAAAGGTTCTTCAAGAAGCGCTGTTCTTCCTCAGAACCAGCTGCAATTGCTTTGCTGGTGGAATCGAGAAATTCCTTGTATGCTTGGGCCATGCGGACTGCACCAGCTTCGTCGAACGTGGAAAAGACGAATGAGAGATTTCGGGAAGCATGGCCCCTGAAGGGCTTGGCCAAGGAATCTTCTTCTTCACTGGAACTGGGAGTAGTTGGGTGACCGTTGGAATGGCCATTGATGCCATTAGAGTGACCATTGACGCCATTAGAATGACCATCGACACCATTCATCCCGTTGATAGGCAGCTTTATCCTGTCAACCCGTGGAAACTCGACGGTTTGGTGTTTGCCTTTCAAACTGTGCTCCATGAGATAGTGAAAGGCATCATCGATAATGATATGGGCGTTGCTCCCACCATAGCCGAAAGCATTGATGGACGCCCGTCTAAGTCCCTTGGCAGGCCAGGCCTCTGGCTTGGTAGGAAACTTTAGATGCCAGTCTTGAACAGGAATCTTGGGGTTAGGGGTCTCGAAGCCCATGTTGGGAGGAATGATGCCTTTCTCAAGGACCAATATAGCCTTTATGAGACCTGCAATCCCGGCCGAGCCTTCAAGATGGCCTATATTTGTCTTGACTGCGCCGACAACCATTGGCTCTTCCTCGGAGCGATATTTCGAGAAAGCACCGCTGATAGCACTCGCTTCAATAGGGTCACCCACAGGAGTACCTGTGCCGTGAGCCTCAAAGAACCGTGTCTGCGTCTTGGCTAGACCAGCTGCCTGATAAGCGGCGTTGATCAAGTCCACCTGCGCTTGTCGAGTAGGTTGTGTAATACCAGGCGAGTTGCCGTCCTGGTTACTTGAGGAGCCTCGGACTATGGCACGAATACAGTCGCCATCCCGGATAGCATCACTCAATCTCTTCAACACAACCATTCCAAATCCCTCCCCACGCGAATATCCGTTGGCGCGGCTATCAAAACTGTAACACCTCCCGTCTGGAGATAAGAAGCCGAGGGCTGTGAGTGGAATAATGGTATCAGGGTTGTAGAACAGGTTACAACCAGCTGCCAATGCCATATCACACTCGCCTAGTCGTAGACTGTTACAGGCTAGGTGACAGGCATTGAGACTACTGGAGCACGCTGTATCAAGACTTATGCTAGGTCCGTGAAGGTCATAGAAATAGCTCAGTCGATTGGCAAGCATGGTGGTTCCAGTACCGGTAGCAAAGTAGCGCTGCTGTATCTCGGTCTCCTTGAACATGATGGCTTCATATTCACGAGTAAAGCAACCGATGAAAACACCAGTGTTTGTTCCAAGAACTTTGTTCATTGGATATCCCGCTATAATAGAGTCAGACCCAGATTCTTAATTGCATATAACAACAGGAAGGGTTCATACCGTTTTCTAGAGCACGATAGGTGTTTTCGAGCAGACCTCGCTGCTGAGGGTCCATGCCACCGGCTTCAGCAGGTGTAATGGAGAAAAAGGGGGCATCAAAGGCAGCAATTTCATCTTTCAGAAAATGAGCCCTAGTAACATTGAGCTACGAGGGTGATCAGTGCTGTACTGGGCAAAACAGACTCACAAAAGAACAAGAATACTAACCGAACCCGAACGCTCTGGGTCTGGGTGATAGAACGAGGACACTTTGAAACGATCATCCGGAATGTCTGTGAGTGCTGAGCGGCCAGTTACAAGCATATCCCAGAACCCGTCGACGTCTGTAGCATCGCCAGGGAACTTGAGGTCAAGGCCAATAACAGCAATAGGCTCCATAGCTTGATGTGATTCCGTTTCAGAAGCAATAACGTAGAATGATAGGGTATATGATAAAAGACTTTAGATTTTTCAATTTAGTTATTTGGTTATTATTGGCGTTACAAGGTTATTATAGGCTCAAGCTGATTTAGAATTCAATGTTAAATTCTCTTTCTAGCCCTGTTGATATCATCCCGTCAATCATGGCTACTTTCAATATCTCTGCGAGATAGTCCACATTGGATAAATCCGGTATCCAGTTCACCATGGTGGTCAGCATTGATCCAAGGATTCTTGATAATCATGTCCATTTACATTGGTGTTTTGATGAGTTGTCATAGAGTGAGTAGTATTGAAACTCACACCAACATCGTTATCATGACTTACATGCACGACAAGCAGCCTAATATCTGTCACGAGGTTGTTCCGTCTCACACAGGAGTGAGGAGGCGCCGTCACTTTGAATTGCAATTTCTCCGCGGACGGTTTCTTGAACTCTAATTCGGCTAACGGTCCATAAGTGTGTTATCGAACTGTGTTAGGATGTTATTTGGAGGGGCATATTTTCCTAAGGGTTAGATAGCTAAATTGACAAATTATTAAGTGACAGTACAGGGGAAACAATGGCTTCCCGTCACTACATATTCGTATTGTTACATGCTGATCAAGTCTTACAAGCAAAATGATTGAATTTTGCCAAGTCTTATGCAATGCATGCTTTCCAACAAAAGTCCCATGTATGTATCTAGCCTGCACCAGATAAGCACGAAATAAGAATGGTGTTGGCCTCTACTTCCATCTGGCAAAAGATCTTGCAGTCTAACTGGCTCAAGATAGAAGAGTTGTAGCGATCTTTGGGAAGATTTGATTTCTGATGAGGCCGTTGCAACGACATAATCAACATACCCCAGGGTGAGAAGACATAAACCCACAAATGCTGCCAAGCATGTGTGGCTATGCTGGTTCATACGTGATATGTACCATTCGCATATATCACATATATCACATTCTTGGCGCTTATCTGTTGCGGCTCTAAGTTGTCGATCACAATGCAGTAAGATCACCCCGCGTTTCCTACACAAGCTATGTTTATCGCTCATTCGTGGGGGTATGGATTTCCAGTCGTAAGCATAACGGGTACCTCAACAGGCCCATCTCTATATCCAGCACAAAATTCAGAACATTAATTGTATGTCAATTTGCGCTTAATCCAGTGTCATAGTATTGAAATCATCATCATGTCCCTGCCCAAAGCCAAGATTCTCGTCGTGGTCACAGTCGGTGGCTCAACCAACTCAGGTACGCCAGTCACTATGGTCTTTCTTGACAAACATAGGAAAAAGCTAATTCACAGATAGCCCCAATTCTGGAAATTTGTTCCATCCTGGCAGCTAGAGGTCATACAATTGACTTTGCAACACTGAGCGGCAGGGAAAAGCTGGTTGATAATTTTCCTTTCGTGCACAATGTTCACGTCGTTGGACCAGCCATCTCAGCTGAAGAAGATGAAAAGCACTATATTCTGTTCTCTCGTTGGAACTGGAACACTGCACAAGGCAAACGCGATATTGTCAAAGGCAAAATGGCCTTTGATGCGTTCTGGCCATTTACATACCGCGGTTTGAAAGAGGTAATCACTACTACCAAACCTGACTTTATATTCTCCGACTTTCATGTTGAAGCGGCTTTGGATGTCTGCAATGAGTTTCGGCTCCCTCACGCAGTCATGTGGCCCCAAATGCCATGGTTGATGATGCCCCAGAAGTATATTCCAGGCCAGCCTGGTATGCAACAACGATGCTTGACCAGTGAGCACGCAAGCATTTATGACAGGCTGTTCGAAATGACTTTTCTGCTTCGTTCAGCACCTTATTTTCTTCACTGGGTTTTCTGGACCAGGGCAATGCGCCGAAAGGAGGGAGTTGCGCCTCGGGCGAAACTTTCCAAGCCAGACTATCTGGTATTTCTGAATAACTTTTATGGGATGGAGACACCACGAGACACTCCACCTTTGGTTCATCCTGTAGGCCCCATCTTGGCCGACTCATATCCTGCTCTCGATGGAGACATCAAGGGCTTTGTTGAGACTCATCGAAAGATCGCCTTGGTTGCGTTTGGTACACATGTTATTCTTGACAACGCAAAGATCTTCAAAATCATCAATGGTCTCGCCGACGCCATTTCCTCTGGTGTGATCGACGGTGTCGTCTGGGCACTCAGTGCTAGAAGTCGTAGTCGACTTGATACCAGCATTCAAGTCCCCTCGTCACACCTGTCTCACTTGAGCATTGATCAACTGTTCAAAAATCAGCATGAAGCGTGGCACTTTGCTACTTGGGTGCCGCAGCGTTCCGTCCTTGAACATGACTCTACAGTCATATTCGTAACACACGCTGGGCCTTCATCTGTCAATGAATCCATCTTTCACGGTGTGCCCATGGTTGCGATGGGCATATTCGGTGACCAGATGGTCACGACCCTGAGAATTGAACGAGCCGGCATTGCAGTCCGTCTTGACAAAGAAACTTTCGATGCAGCAACCTTGACAACAGCCATCAGGACCATACTTTTGTTTGACAAGGAGTCGTTCCAAAGAAATGTCAAGCGTTTGCAGAGGATTGCCATGGTCGGATCACGAAAGAAGCATTTCGCTGCCGATTTAATTGAGGAGCATCTATATGATTGGGATGGTAGATTCGAGCAATCCGTTCTCGATCTAAAGGCATCCGCGATTAGTGAGAAAGGTTCTCCGCAGGCATCGGACCCGAAAGACGTATATCCACGGGGCAAGGAGCTGCGTCCGATGCATCTTCAGACACCTGATGTACGTATGTCTTGGATAAAGCTCAACAACATCGACATTGCATTTTTGTTGTTTGTTTTACTGGGCCTCACTGCTTGGATCACTTGGGCAGTTGTTAATAATGTGCGAATGTGATTTATCTCATCTACTCCAGCTCAATTTACTCATATCTACTGACCAATCACTGCTTTAGTGACAACCTTCTCTACCACTCGTGCCATGTCATCCACAGTCTCAACTGGTACCCTCGGAATCTCATGCCCAGCTCCGTGATCCAGCAAGACCCTACCCCAGGGATGGCACAATCCAGCCATTGCTTTACTATAACTAACATCAGGGTCTTTGCTGCCAAAGATGTGAGCTGTTGGCACATGAATAACTGGACCATCCGTGTCCTCAGCCCTTAGGAACTTGAGCTCTCCTGCACCTAAAGCCTTCTCACAGTAAGGCATTCCTGCACAGAAGAAGATGGCGAACTGAAAGGGTGGTGGGTTAGAGTGTCGGGCACGGGCAATGATCATAGCAGCTAAGGCTCCACCCTGGGAAAAGCCCAAGACACCGTCAAAAGGGCCTTCCTCGGCAATGTACTCCCATAGGTCATTAATGGCTGTCAGGACGCTCTGTGCTGACTGCGGATTAAAATAAGCAAGACTCTCATCTTGACCAATGAAAGATTCTATACCTGTAGTGCCTGTAAGAATCTTGATGAAGCAAGTAAATGACTCATTCATTGACTTACCAGGTGCTGGTGGGATGGGTTCGGCACCATCAACATATTCGTACTTGTGCGATTGTGATTGGCTAAGTTGATGTCGGAGCGCAGCTGCAAGGCGGTCAGTATTTGCAATCCAAGGAGCTGTGGGAAGGGAGGTTATGTACAAGTCTGCATCTCCAGCACCTACAAACTGAATTAGATTATGTCCTAGAAGGTTGTTGTTGTAACTTTAGTGCGACGGTTACGTACCTTGCTGTTGGTGCCCATTCCGTGAAGACAAAGAATACGCATTGCGTGGAGAGGAAATGGTAGTGGAAACTCCAGGAGATGGGAATTATGCCTTCACCTAGGAAGTAAGAGATTTGGAAAAGAAGTAGGAAAGCGGTAGATAGAGTCTCCGGGATATGCTGCAAGGGTTGACCAGTTCTGCAATAAGCTTCTGCTTATTGAAGTACTCATGGTACGTGGCATGATCAAATATTTCCAAGTCCATGTCTAAGGCAGATCTGCAGGACTCAATGTAACATAGAAACTTAAATGCTTACCCAATATTTCCATCAATCCAAGATGAGTTGCTTATCAACGGGGTATCACCTCCCACCGTCGTATTCTGAAAGGCATATGTGGTTGATAGTCTTTTCCAAGCCCTGAGAAGCTAATCTACCCCCCCCACCAGCCCCAGGATTAGGAAGGAGCATGCTCCTGATCCAAGAGAGATTGTTCCGTCATCTAGGAAATGCATGAAGGCGATAATTGTATCAAGTCTTGCTTGAGTGTGCTAAGACAAGATAAAAAGGACTCATAATCCCGATCATGACTATCTCAAGATCAAATAGTCTATTGAGGTTCTTTTAAGTCAACTTTATTAACTTTGTCGTTGCACATTGTGAACAATTCATGATATATATATCAACAAGCGCTTTCAGCACCCTTTGGCGAGAAACATAAAACACATTATCGCAGCAGTCATTACCAGATACACGCAAAGTTACTCCAAATGCCTAATCTCGAAAATGATCTCCACAACGGCATTAATGGAAATAGGAAGGCAGATAAACACGCCTGCGTTAACCCCCGCAGCCTTGGCATCATCGGTGGTGGATGGTATGGCTGTCACATCGCATCATCCCTTCGCCAACTGGGCTTTCGTGTCAAGTTGTTTGAACAACATAAGCGCCTACTACATGAAGCATCCGGTAACAACCAGTTCAGGCTCCATATGGGCTTCCACTATGCCCGTCACAGTGGTACACGTCTTCAGTCAAGGGATGGCTTCCTGCGTTTCGTCAAACATTACCCCGAACTCAGCCGTAGTGTTCCCTGCAACATCTACGCTGTACCTACCAAAGATTCCCTGCTAGATTATAATACCTACAAGGCTATCATGGCTTCAAGCGGGGTAGAGTTCACCGAAGGGGCACCGCCCGGTTTTCATGTTACTAATGTTGACGGCATTATGTGCGTACCAGAGAGGGTGCTACTGCTGAGCAAAGCTCGTACCTACTTTGAGATGACACTTGAAGGAGCACTTGAGCTTGGCCGAAAGGTTTCAGGCATCCAAGAGGTGGATGACGGCGTCTTGATCGACGGTGAACGCTTTGACTTTGCGGTGGATGCTACTTGGGGCCATCACCTGGACCTGGACTTTGAGGTGATATACGAGGCCACCTTGTTGCTCTACTATGAGGGGCCTCCTGAATTTCCGGCCGTGACATTGGTCGACGGTCCTCTCGCATCCGTCTACCCCACCGAAGTGCCGGGGTTGTTCACCTTGTCTAGTGTCCCCCACACACCTCTCGGACAGTTTAAGACGGCAGCCGAAGCTCGAGCGGCACGGGACGAGGTTAGCGCCGCCACCATATCAGCCAAGCGGGCGCTCATGGAGGAACAGATTGTGCATTACCTACCCACGTTCCCAGAGACTTTCCATTACGTTGGTCCGCAGCTTGCCGTCAAGACTAAGCCGCTAGGAGCTTATGATGACCGCAGCTGTCAAGTATCGCGTCACGGTCGGGTATTTTCTGTCATGTCAGGAAAAATTGACACCATCTTTTTCGCCCATGAGCAAATCCTGTCATTGATCGACGATTAGGATTTCTGGCAAAGTGCTGACGCAGACCGCGCGGGCGCTTTACCTCGTTAGGTTTAAAGAGTTGTCGATCGTTATTGGATTATGGTAGTATTTTGCTTTGTCTTTAGGATAGGTAGTCTAGGAGGTAGGTTACTTTTTAGAATTTCATATTCTGTCTAGTAAACACCAGACCTAGGCTTATTAGATAATACAACCTCTTATCTATGCTAGATTGACTTGGGTTATTTTTATGCTTAATATTAGTCTCTTGCTCCCTGTACGAGATCTGGCCCCTCACCAATGTAACCTAATACAAATTCTTTTTAACCAAGTAATCGGATGCCATTTCTGCATCGATCCACAGAGGGAAGATGGGGATTTGGCTTCCGAGTCATCCGAACACAGGGTTAACCAGAGTTCCCAGAGAAATCCCACCATATCCTACGTGCAGTACGCAACTGTCCTGTCCAAGTCAGCCAATGCAATGCGTTGAAAAGTGCCAGTTCATTTTAGCCGGCATTTACTTATCACTAAAATGGCGTGATGTCTGAAAATTTCAATTGGGCAGGATAAAAACTGCATATGCGAGTTGGGGGCGCGATTTGCGGCAGCTTATGGCCATGATCAA
>PVPY01002146.1:0-14535 GCA_002982035.1 Fusarium algeriense | reverse complement strand
TTTTTAGGCCTATTATTAGTATTTAATATTAGTTCTCTATTGACTTAAGGCTAGGGTTTATCTATTTTAAACCTAATTATTACTATTATCCTAGGGGAATGTTATCCTAGGGGAATAGCCCGTGCGCTACCTGCGACTGCCATACAATTTCGCTAACCCTAAGTGTTTGTTCAGCCAGAACAACACCCGGACTAGAGACCAGGTGGAATGCGGGGAAGATACAGGGATTATCAGCCAATAGGATCGCGAAACGTCCACTTTCAGTGAAAGTGGGAGGATCAATAATGATGTAGTGCTAGAGAATGGTCGAAATATGGTACCGTAACGACAGATAACCTGAGACAATAAGGAATGGCAAAAGCACGAAGAGGTAGAAAAAGCAAAACGCCAAGACGCCCAGACGCGTTGTGAAGATGGGACGAAAAGGTATCAGGATCCATCTCAACCAGCCGCCTTCATTTCTGTTGGATTGTCTTTCTGGCCTTTCCACATACACGAAATTCGCTTCTGTTGGAGTTGTCAGTATTCTGTGGCATTTTCGTGAGGAAGGCTGAGACTCACCAACATCGCTTTCGGGCCAGCTGGAGGGACGACAGCAACCGAGTTGGTGCGTCCTTTCGCCCTGTTCATGGTAGCAAGAATGTAAGGCTGCAAATTATTTGGGCGTTGTTCTTGTCTTATGTTCAGGAGCTGAGTTAGAACTCCTCAAAAGAGAAGCATCGAGAGTATTTTTATGCATCGTGAGAGCGCGCATTTCTTTGACTCACACTGAAGGGACTAGCTTTTGAGTGGGGAAGTTGAAAATACGCATCTCATGGAGGATAAAACCAAAAGGTTTTGTTGTGCGCATATGCGCACATTTTTGGTGTCCAAGGTTCAAACTCAGTTTCTCTTCACCGAACTCAAAACTTCGAGAATAAGTCAATTACATTTCGGGCAATCACCCTTCTTTTTCGTTGCCAACAGCTCATTTTAAACAAATGAGACTGAGCTTCTGGAGTTACAGGATATTGTATTTGGTGGTTTCCGTTGACTTTTCAGACGACATGGTACGACTGATGAGTGTATAGGGTGGGTAGGAGTAACATCCATGCACACGTTTCATGAAGTTTATCCGTGACTAAACCCGTCGAAATGCCGAAATCCTCCCAGTAAGATTCGTCTAATTAACCACATATAGTAGCCTTGCCAACTCAGCCCTCATTCCAGCGAATAAGAGCACCTGCGTCAGCTTCAGTGGCATCGACTTCCCCATAAGGGAGCATTGCGTCAAAAGCGGAGGTACCCCCTTGACGTGATGCTTTCGTATATGAGGAACGTCAGGTACGCTGTCTGAATTCTCCATTTCTCCCTCTGTCATGACGGCGATTTTTCCTTTGTTAACACAATATCAAACTTCAACATGTCTACCACGGAACCTCTCTTGTCGCGCCCAGCGTCTCCTCAAGAGCTGACCCCCAAAGCTAACTTTGCGTTCCGGGTCGCAGCAGCAATGCTATGTTTCATGGTCCAGGGTCTTTTCGCATCATCCACCGGCGCTCTAATTCCACAACTCGAAGAATACTACCACCTCAAAGATGACAAAGTATCTGTAATATTTCTCGCCATGCCAATCGGATACGCACTAGCTTCACGACTTACCAGTCCCATTCAAATGCGATTTGGACAACGAGGCATCACTTTTCTTGGACCGTTGCTACAATCTATCTCCGCTCTTGGCTCTGCATTTCATCCTTCTTTTCCCGCGTTTGCTATTTTTGCCATCCCCGCAGCTTTTGGTACCGCACTTGTTGACGCGTCTTTGTGTGCATGGGCTGCAGCTCTTGAGAAATCAAATGTTATTTCTGGATTGCTGCATGGAGCTTACTCTTTGGGCGCCGCTATTGGACCTCCGCTTGCTGGTACAGTGGTCGGTCCATTGGAGCAACCTTGGTACATATGGTATCGCGTTATGGTATGTATTCACCTGTGATTGAGTGATATCGCGTGGCTGACAGATCTGGCAGTTCATCATCTCAACCTTGGAGTTTATAGTAGCGACTCTTGCATTTCGGACAGAAACTGCCGCCAAAACCAGAAAGCAAGTATATGAAACGAATGAGATCATCACCAATCACGGCCCCAGTGTATTTGGTAAGCCCGGTCTCTGGTTGTGCGCCGCCTTTATGTTGGTTTATGTCGGCGTTGAAACCTCGATATCCGGCTGGATCGTCGTCTATATGAAGAGAATACATGAGTCCTCTATCTTGATGTCGACAGCAGCTTCATCAGGGTTCTGGGTTGGTATGCTCATTGGAAGAGTGGCGTTGGGCCCAGCAACCGAGAAGATGGGCGTTGCGCGGGGCAATATCCTATACATACTGAGCGCTGTCCTCGCCACTATGCTCTTGATTCTTGCCAATGGACCAGTATGGTCAATCTTGATCATATCGCTGCTCGGAGTCTTCTGTGGGCCTTTATGCCCGTCTTGTATGATCCAGTTGACATCCCTTCTCCTACGACAGTGGCATGTAGCTGGTGTTTCGTTTGTCGTTCTCATCGGCCAGGTCGGAGGTGCCTTGTTCCCGTTTGGTCTTGGAATTCTATCAGAGATCCTGGGAATACAAGTTTTCAAGGTTCTAATATCTGTTCAGCTTCTATTGGCTTTAGGCGTCTGGGTCTTGGTTTCTCGGCTGCGTTCCGTATCCGAAGAATCCGTAGCATCTCATAGAGACTAGATCATAGAGTATCTACAGATTAATTTAAGTGAGTACAGGCCGGCTACTGGCTGTTACTAAAATCATTCGCTTTATTGTTCTACATGTCTATTAAGCCTGGTATTCTTCAACTCGACGTTTCTTGGGCATTGGCCCATCGTCAGCTCTCACGCTACTTCCAAAAGAATCATCGTTAACCGCTACAGCACTGAGAAGAAGCTTAGCGTATGCTGCAGCCGTGGCTGCCGCATAGTTCTGCCAACTTTTGTTCTTCTGAACGTCACAGTAATCACAAATCCCCCGTATCACGAGGCAACTTGCTCTGTTCATGACACCAGCAGCCTCCATCTCGAAGCATAGCATACCGTACTCCCGTTCCAACTGATCACGCAATACCGCATTCTCGACCACACGGTTACCAGATGCGACGAGTCTATAGTGAATCCTTGGCTAGGTCGTCAGCCGTGGGAGGCGTTGGTGCAGATGAGTGCAGTTCCCACTGCAAGCCCTCCTCGAGCACGTGGTCTGGAACAGTACATCGAGTTCTTGGCCTGGGCTACCATAGCTTGGCAGAGAGCTGATGATCTTGGCAAGATGTGGTTCAAGTGGGTTGATACCCAGATCCGGATCAGAGCGAAGCTTGCTGATGGCATTGGTCAAAACGCGAGGCGGTCGTTGCAGTACGCCTGTCAGCTCGAATTGGCTCCCCTCGTTCTCTTTACCGAGATCATACTGGATCACCCCAGGGAATGTTCTCGTGGGTAAGCTAACAACCACATCGCCAAGCCGGATATCATTTTCTGCTGAAGGTGCACCACCAGCAATGCCAACTAGTAGACAGAACTGAAGAGACCAGAAACTGCGCATCATGTCAGAAATGGCCGATGCAGCTGCGTTCGTTCCATATTCCCCGGCTGGCAACGATGCTGCAACAACCATATGCTGAGCCATCTGGCCAAGTGCATATTGATTGTCGTCGCCGAGGAAACTGGGCAAGCTTGGATGCTTTTCGTCGAAGAGGGCTCGTACTGCTTTCAGTTCGATCGGTAACGCGCAAAGAATGCCAACGGTGTACTGGCTGCGTGAATATTTTCGGCCCTCGGGCCACGGCGGTGCTGTTACGGATGAGTCGCTCATCGAAGTCATCGAAGTCATTGAAGTCATCGAATTAGACGTAGTTGACCTTATGAAAGACGAGGCACGACTTTCAGATCCTGAGGATGCGAAACTTGGGCTGGTCTCACTGTCCCTTTCTGTGATGTCCTCTGCAGCAGGTAATTGTTCTTCATCTCGAGGTTGCCCTTGAACAGGATGGCCAGTGTCCCCCCAAATCCACGGAAAGTCTGGATTGTGTCCCCAAACCACTGCGCCATTTCCTTCGAGATTTAATGAGCATTTTGTTGGGAATAACTGATTGGACAATACTGATGGAAAGATCATCTGTACTGGTTCTCCATTATGTCTCACAAACGTGCCACCTCGATATTTCCCTGTGGTCGGAGTATGCCATATCAAGTCGTCGCTCAGCCTGGTATGTTCATCGGTACAAATGCGATGGTCTCTTACAATACCGCCCAGATCTGAAACGCAACTTGCAATCAGATATCGCTGCTTTGGTAACGTGGCCCAGGGATAATAATGGTCGCTCCCGATTGGTTAAAGAAGTTCATTGAAGCCGCATCCCGTCAATGTGACAGCATTGAGGGATCTCGTAAAATCAACCCACCCTTTCCCAGCAGTTTCAAGAGTAGCCACGCGTGGATGTAAGGGGTCGCGATTCGTTGCTAAGTCATGGAAGTCCCAGCCTTCAAGGAACTTTCGTGGCTGGTCTACCAACCTTCCCCGACCGTGTCTAGCGATATCAGTTTGGTGGTCGAGCATCTTCTCCAACAAGTTGTAAACCTGATTAAACCGGTCTTTGAAGACAATGTATCCATCTTTCTCGGCATAGAGTTTGAGATCCAGGTTCTTGGAATGAATTAGCATATCAATAGCTGATTCGGGTGTGAATGGTTTTGGTGACTCTTTCAAATCGGCGCTCTTGAACAGAAACGCCGATCGGAACTTGTCAGTACTGTCATATGCTAGAGATGCCCGTACAAGGTGTAATAAAGCGCTTGTGCCGTTGATGAGCCATCCACGCTTGTCTTGCTCATCCCAAAGAAGCACAAACTTTAACGAAATCCACTTTAGCTGAGGGATATAACCATTGCGAGTAATATGCACTGGTGTATCCTTAACGCCAAGTTCGAAACTGGAACCTCCTGTGATCATATTGCCCAGTGACACAATAGTCCCAGCAAGAGCACATTCTGCGTGAGCCTTAGGAAGCTCTGAGTGCCTGACGTTGTAATGTGCTTGGGCCGAGCCTATGACAGGCGTTGTCAGCGCTGCCCTAAGAGAGCGGGGGAGGCAAGCTAATCCTACCAGCATAGAATGTCGCCTCTGAACACCATCCGAGCACGTGCCGAACGGTCGTCAAATCCAGAGAGTCAACGTGGCATTCGCGATGCAGATAATCATCAAGATAAGATATCCGACTACCATCTTCCTTATAGATTAAATGCCAATAAACCGTACTTTGGTCTTACTTGGCAGGACGAGCATTGTCGAGAAGCCTTTGATGTAAACCTTGTCCTTGAAATAGTCAACACGCTTTGCTCGGGCCAGCCCTGCCATGATATTAAGCGGGATATCTAGACCGGTGTTCTGCTCCGTTCTTGATAGGATGGGGTATCCCTTTACTATGATGGGGTTCTTGAACATATGATGCCAGCAATGACCGTTCGAAAAATGCCGAGGCGGTGGGACTGGGTCTATTTTGAATCCAATCTCGCAGACAATATCACCCGGTAACTCAAGTCCGAAGTCTTGCGATACCCCAGGTCTGGAGCCTTGTCCCGCTGCGTCGCTTTTATAGATATCATTGATGACTGGTGTGCAGTAAGTAAGTCCCTGTTCGCGTGATGAAGTTCTCAAAGCAGCCCCAAGCCAGGCTAGCTGCTCTCCTGTCTCTGAGATGGAGGCACCGGCTCCTGTTGCTTGCACGACTAATTTAGAATCTGATGTCCATGCTGTGAGCATGGTTCCGTCTGGTAGGATGCCTTGATAGGTGTTAGATACGGAAGGACTTCCGGAGAGAACCAGAACTTACAAGGCTGCGTATGGCCTTGGTCTCCCCGAAGAACTTTTTGAAGAAGTTCAATCATCGAATGTCCTGTCACAGGCCAAGTTTGGTTGAAGTACTTTGCACAGGTCATGGCCTGCGCATCACGGGACGATCCAGTAATAGTAATGACTTTTAGAAGAACCTTGTCTGGCGGATTGGAGTACCCTTAAGTTTTAAAGAATTCAAAAGGATCCCAATTAAGCTCAAATCTTGCACTATAGCTCCGTGAGGGAATGTTCCTGCTGATCCTTGGAGGCGATGGCAGTGAAGATAAGATCTGATCTCGGATATCCCGAATGGCGCTCGATCCAATGGCGAAGTGGAATTCTCTTTGGAGTTGTATCAGAAGCCAAGAGTAAGCTTCCGTATTGGGAGCGAATTCTCGATATGGGGCAAGCCAAGCCTCCATTTTGTCACCAATCTCCTCCTCTTCCACCTCATCGTGTTGCAGGTCAAGACTATCAGAGTATTCTCCTAGCCATGGTTGCTCTGTCTCCTCACTCTTCTCCCAGAGATCCATGCGTTCCTGCAAGCTCATAGGCGCAAACTGGTCCTCTCTTTCCTGCTCATCGTCAATTCTACTTGCACAAAGAGCTAGGAAAGCAGCTGTAATCTCTCTATAGAGGTGAGAAGTGTTAGTGCGTTCACCCAAATTTGCAATTCATTATTTCCCAAAAAGGACATTCCTCTCATACTTTACAATTCCAAACGATATAAAAGAAAGGCAGCCGAACGGAACATTACTGACCTTCTATACTTGTGCACGAAAGCCATCATGTCTCGATGCATTTGAGTGGGTGCCTGATATCCCACCTTCAATGCAAAGGCTTGTAGCAGCTTAGGAAGGGTAGTAGATAGTTCGGCTTGCGATATTTTCTCCACATCTAGGAACTCGACGTTGTTGTACAGGTCGTGAGCCAACTCCGATATATACATCTGCTTCTTCGAGGATGTTGTACTTGAATTGTCGGAGTACTCAGTTGCCGGATCGTCAGCAACTTGTTCAGTGGACTCCTGTGATAGTTGTCGAGTCGCCAACTCGTCGTTCTTTGAATCACCCTTTCCAGTCGTGACGGACGCAGATCCATATGCTGAGTCAGTAAAAGGCGCCGTTGGCGCAATTGGCGCGCGATATATCTCCCTTCGTGGTTGGGCACGCTCTGAGGGACGAGTTTGGTCTAATTTTAATTTGAGAGCTTGGCCATGCACATGGGCTGGCATTAGATGCGGGGGCGAAGGAGATCCTGACGTGTCTGTGTCGCGTAATATACCTATGTCGTGTAGACTGGGTAGGATAGCTGCAGCTGGATTGTTTGACACTGCCGTCACGACTTCAAATTGACTTGACTCGCTGTGGGATGCTCGCGATGGAAATGCTGGAGTTTGAACAATGTCTGGAAATGGGAGTGGGCCTTCAATGGAAACCCTAGGTGGGCGTTCCGTATAATTTGGTAATTGATATTGAGGCACAGGAGAGCCAAGGCCATTCCGTGCTGATGGAGGAGGTAGAGGCGGCGGCACTGGATATGATATGTCTGTTTCGCGTCCCACTGTGAGCCTTTCCAGAGTAGACGGAGGTAGAAAAGTAGGAAATTCTGCTGGAGGTCGAAGATAATTGGGTGGTTGAGGCGGAGGCGACATATTTCCTGTTCGAATAATGAGGCCCTGGGCAGATGAAGGTCGATCGTTGGAAAATACCGCCCCAAGTCCAGGCATCTCAGCATTAGCCAGGATAGAGGCTGACGTAGACGAATCTTCCGTATTTGCGCGAAATCTATCTTCTTGCTCTTCAGATAGTCCTGCTTCGAATTGCGCGGCTGTATCCGCAAGCACAGGGTCTTGGGGTACCTCCATGATAGTGGTGGATCTGGAGTTAAGGGTGAGTCGCCTAGTACGGTGTTTATGTCCTTGAAGCTAGTTGGATACACGAGGCTATACGAAAATAGATAAAGTAAAAACGATGAGGTGCGTAATAACACTTAGGTGCGGGGTACTGCAACTTAACTAACGAAAAGGCAACTAAAACAGGGCGAACCATGCATGCACTCCTTCTAAGCAGGGCCAGTCCGCCTTATCTGGCTCGATGCTTGCATATGCATCGGCCCGGGATATCTTCCCGTCAGCAAGGCAGATTGAGTGTGTTGGCTACGCATTACAGCCTAGCAGGGAGCCTGAGTTCCATAATTCATTCGATTCTCTTCATGAAAAAGTAAAAGCATGGCTGAACTTGCTGCAATAGCCTTGGCGGGCAACATACTCCAGTTCCTGGAGGTTGGCATCAAGTTGACGAAGACAGCACGAACAGCTTACAAGTCTGCCGACGGCCACATTAAAGAAGATAAGGACTTACTCGCCGATGCAGAGCAATTGCGTAGTCTGCTCGACCTCATCAATGACAACCCATCCACCTCAGAAGCAAGTCGCCAGGCGCTTATTGATGATAATCTCATCAAAACGGCCAGGACTTGTGACGGATACGCATCTGAACTCACGACTCTTCTCGAGTCCATGCACATTAGACCTGAGGGTATTCGAAGTCTAGAGTCGCTCAAAGTCACTTTACGTCGGCCATTCAAGAGTAAGGATGTCAAGTACCTAGAATCTAAAATGGCCGCTACTCAAATGAGCCTCATGCTTGCTTTGACAACCGCAACTCGGTGAGTTCGATTATTTATGTGTGCAGCCCAGATTAAATTTACTGAACTTTAACTAAGTTCTCAACAATCACCCGTTCTCGCCGTTGTTCGCGAGTTCAAAGATCAGAACGCGGTATTAGAAGCAAACACTTCCGCCAAACTTGAGTTGATCGAGTCTCTGATTCGTAGTATCACTCCAAGTGATGCAAATGCAGTCAATCAACTGATTGCATATTTGAAGGATCTTGCCAGCGAAGCACAGCAGGTTAAGAAGCAACATGACTTACTCAAGAGTCTGTTATTCCCTACCATCAAGGAGCGACACAACGCTATCATAGAAAGTCACAAAGCCACCTTTCAGTGGGCTTTCAAGAAAGATAGATCCTGCTTTTGTGATTGGTTGGAATCAGGAAGTGGCTTCTTTTGGGCCAAGGGAAAGGCTGGAAGCGGGAAGTCAACGCTTATGAAGTACCTCTCTACTCATGACGAGACTCAATCTCGACTCGAAGAGTGGGGAGAGGGACGACGAGTCATCACGGCCAGCCATACCTTCTGGAACGCCGGGACATCCATGCAGAAATCTCTCACTGGGCTTTTTCAAACAATACTCTACCAAGTTATTAAAACATGCCCGGAGCTCATCGACATTGTTAGCAACTGTCGGAAACACCTTTTGGACTCTACAATCGCCGGCCCATGGGAGGACGATGAGCTTCGCTTAGCTTTCCAAAGTATCTCAAACCAAAGGTCTCTTCCACTGCGCTTCTGCTTCTTTATCGATGGACTGGACGAATACACCGCGGGAGGGCAGCGCTATGCAGGGACATTTGGGGAATTGCTTGAGCCCCTAAAGGCTTTCGCTTCCTCTGACTCAATCAAGTTATGCATTTCTAGCCGGCCATGGCATGTATTTGATGAAGCATTCAGCAAGCTGAAGTGGCAACTTCAACTGGAAGATCTGACGAGAGACGACATCAAAGGTTACGTGAACGAGGAACTGGGCACCCATCCAAAGTTTCGGGAGCTCTCTGAAAGAGATACTCGATGCTCCCGGATCTTGGATAGCATCGTTCAAAGAGCCCAGGGAGAGTTTCTTTGGGTCTTCCTTGTTATTAGATCTCTGAAACGAGGCCTTCTCAATGATGACAGTTACTCCGATCTTCAGCAGCGATTAGGTGAGCTTCCGGATGATCTCGAAATGTACTTCAAGCACATGCTCTGGTCCATTGAGAACATATACTGGGAGAGTGCCACACGGATCTTCAGAACTGTCCTTACAGCACGGATCGCTTTACCACTTGTTGCCTTCGACTTCCTGGATCAAGAGATTGATGATCCAAGTTATGCCGTGACAATGCCGTCACGGCCCTTGGAAGACAAAATCCTGGAACAAATATCTCAACGAACCAGGACGCAACTGAACGCGCGCTGTCGGGATTTAGTTTATGTCACTTACAACAAGAATGTGACTGGAGTTTTCAGATACCGAGCTGAACTCTTGCATCGAACTGTCAGGGACTTCTTCTTAGGCACGGGGGTCATAGATGAGATGATCCAGTAACGACCGGCACAGGATTTCAAACCCGATTTATCTCTCTGCAAAATTATGCTAGCTTTGAGTAAAACCATAGCTATGAATGGGACAACTTACAACCACGATAGGCTCCTAGCTAACGATTTAATGGGTTATGCGCATAACGTCGAAGAGGCATACGGGCGTCATGATCAAGATAGAAAGGCCCGAACGAGCCACACGCCATTGACAGAGGTCTTCAACATCTTGGACGATCTGGAACAGTGTAACAAACAACGCCTAGGGTCACTGGAGGTTCACTGGACTGGACTACGAGATCCTCTGAATAGTAGCATATTCAAAGAGGGATACATCAAGGCTTTTCTGGCATTGACAATACAGGCTCGATTGTGTTTTTATGTTGAATACCGCCTTCACAAACAGCCTTCAACGCTTCGATTCAAGGATGGGCGCCCGTTGCTTGATTATGCGCTCCTACCGGCTGCAGGACAAGGTCCCGTAGTTCCCATTTTGAAAGTTCTTCTTGATCTCGAGGCTGATCCAAACTCTCGAATTCATATCTTCAACCAAACGCCATGGGAGCGTTTCCTGGCTACTTCCAACGAATATGCCCGGGGAGAAAGGGGGGCGGAACCCGAGTATGTTGAAGCTATAGGAGATGCCATGGAGCTAATGATAGAGCATGGTGCCAGGGTGAATGGGACCTTCCAAATGCGGAAGGGTGAATTTGAAAAGGGATACGATTTTAAAGATTTAATGGCCATTGCCATTCGGCTTGGGTTACCGCCGCATCGTCTCGACCGGATCCGCGAGATGATTGACAACAGAAATGAAAGAAAATGGTTCTTCTCGAATATTCTCAACATGGTATACAAGAAGCCGTGGTAAATCAGCTGTTATCAATACCACATTCTCAGGTCTATTACAAGAGAGAGTGGATGGACGTAAAGAGCATGTCTTGCGAAGTTCAGGCAGACAGGAATAAGTCTCTATCTCATTGTAGATATTGTAAAAGGCTATACAACAAGGATATCAATATAGTTATAGGCTATTGATAGCGCGACTTGATTATCATTCACAAATTACTGGAAAAAAGTATTTCACTATTTAATTGGTATTTATATAATAAATACTTCAGTTAGAATGCCAGTCCGAGATATTAAATATGTATCCGCTGAGGAAGCACTGGAATTGCTGATCATTCCAATTCGTACCATCTGGTCTTGATTCACATCGTTCCTTTGAGCTATAAGAGCGTGAAAACCCTTGTGCGCACTGGACGAAGCCTCAACAAGAGTTAATAATGGAATAATAAACACTTCTTGTTGTTCTTCAAGGATGCAAGTTCCATCAGGTTTCCAGGCCAGTTTCTTGTCGTCGACATGGAGCTCACCATCCCTGTAAATAGCGCTGATCACGCTGCACTCCAATCTAATGAATCCATCGGTAACCTTGCCCGTAGGGGAAGCATCCTTCAGAGAGCAATTTGCTTCCAGCACTCGAGCCCAGGTCCTAAAATTGTTGGATAAAAGATATGGCCAGCAATATAAATACTGCTCGTACTCTATTGATCCATTGACAGATGCCCAAGACCAGCTCGGAGCTCGCCATTGCTTCTCTTGCTGTTCCTTTGAGGTGCTGAACCAACACATATCCAACAAGAGAGTGTCTCTCCATAAGCCTGCTAGATATGTCTGCCCTGTCTTCCGCCGTATGGCTTCCGCCAACCCAGACAAAGCAGGTAGCTTATCTGAACTATACGTCAGTCGTAAGTGCGAATATTGTATGACCATTTCTCGCCAGAGAAGATCCAGTTTCGTATCTAAGTTCCGAGAAGGAGTCTCCTTGATATGGTCATGGAACTCTCCCTTGTCAACCTCCTGAAGCCAGTATGAAGCGTAGCTACACTCGCACGTACGACCATAGAGGCATTCCCAAAGAAGTTCTTGGCAACCAAAGTACAGTGTCCGCGGGGATAGCATCCGCTCCTGATATACCCACCCTCTTGTTAATAAGGGGAAATCAGGAAAAGCGTCTTCTGGAGTGGCTTTGCGAGGAAAATGTTTCATTTTATGCATCGTCACTAGCCCTCCCAAAGGTTCGCCTTGAGGTTTATCACTAAGAAGGCCGTCTTCGACTGACCTTGCCCACAAAGGAGCCAAGGTCAAGTATGAGTTGTAATAAATATCTGACATTTTGCTGAATTCTTCGTTCCAGTCGGCATGAGCAGCACCAGCCTTATTGCCCTCAGCATGTTGTTGTATAATGCACAGTGCATCGATCCATAGATACCGCACTCTTAGTGCACGAGTGATATCTATAGCGTCTCGGAAGGCTTTCGGCAAGTCGCTGAGGCCGATCCCTTTTTTGTGTTGCTCCATATTTTCGATGGTTGTTGAGATGAAAGGATTGGATCCCCAGCAATACGAAAGACAGATGTAGCGCCCTCTTTCGCCATTTTCCGTTTCTTTGAGAGTGATGGTGGGAGAATCTGTTTGACCCAAATCAAGAACCCGCTTAGGAAGGATGGAATCGCTAGGCAGGCTACATCGCGGGTTATGGGACCGCGGGTGTTCGTTGATGCATATATTGAGCCAGCGACGAGCAGCAGCCGCCGCATATGAGAATACTGTTGACTCTTCACAAACCTGGGGGCTCTTGAGTTGCCATGGGTTTTCAGTGTCTATGAATAGGGGAAACATGAGCGTGTATCCCCAAAGGACGAGATCTTAACTGACCGTCAAGACCCTGCAAGACAACACATTTTTGCTCGTCGCTAAGAACTAATGAGGGAGTCCCGAGAAAGGATATTTGAGAAAGCTGTAAAGGAAGATCTTTTATGAAACCAAGCTCGTTGAAATTCCTGGCGAGAAATCTGCACGATGGGCAGCAATTTGAGATCCCACTGATTTGATGGGTTGTGTAAACTCCCGCTGGATTCAACATGATTGAAGAGCAGGCTTCACAAAGTTCGCCTTGGTTTGGAGACTCTCTATCTGTGGCATCTTCCCTGCCGGCGTCGCTCCTACCAAATTTTATCTTATTAATGATTTCCATTTGGGTCTGACTCAGGGTGAAAGTTGATGTGAGATACTGATAGGAGATATGCGAAAAGTGAGCGGATTATTCTCTGTTTGGAGATCTTCACTACTGAAGATTTGTCAGATAGACCCATTTATCACGTGCCACAAATGTTGTTCCGTAAAGCCGCGCGATTCCCGGTCACCAATACTTCAAAAGACAGAAATTCCAATATTCTGTCTCATTAATACAGTAAGCATAAGCAGCTGAGGGAAACATTTCGCACAGTCTGTTTTATTTGGGGATTAGAAAATATTTTGAATTCCTTCCTGGGGTGTTTGTAGAGTCAAAAAGCTCAAGAATCTGCTTTCCACAAGACATGTTCGCTTCCAAGCCCTGATAACTGACTTCGTCAGTTTGATCTGCCTCCTTTCCTTTAGCAACTTGAACACATCCAATCCATATAATTCATTGCGAGAAGCACTCGTTAAAATAACCTTGGTAATAACAACCTCGTGTCCATGCTCATCAAGTAACCATTTCAAAGTGCTGACTCCACTGGAGTCGCTCGCCACTGCCCTTACTACCGTCTCTGTAATGTGAATTGAATTGGGCCGCTTTTTAAAAAGGGTCTCAACGATGTTCGCTTCGAGCGGTTCGAACAGACTTTGGACAACCCTACCGTTGATCTCCAGCGTGTACGGTACTTCTCGCAGCAGTATTTCCAGAGCATCATCGCCACTAATCCTTGCGCAGTCAATGACACTCTCGCTTATCTTCAGAGCTTCTCGTTTATAACCCGGGAGTGCATTGACAGCTCGTGTAGATTCTTCAATCTAGATGGCAGCCACCAGCGTGTTCTCGGTAACTTCGAAATCATGACGCTCATTCAAAAAATAATCGACTAGATCCAAATAAGAAGCTAGGATAGCCCGACCCAGTGCATTACCGGAATAACCCTAAAACCCCTCCGATGATGTTCCGTATTACAATTCTAGGCCAATTGAGAGGCCCAGATAGAGTGGGGCGTCGAGAGATGAAATGGCGGCTGATAAAATCTGGAGTAATTAAAACAAGAAACCCAACGTTCCTGAGAAATCATTTATTACGTTTTTAATCTGGTTAATACCACGATAAATTAAGTTACACTAATTTTACATACAAGATGGCCACGTTGTGTATTCTTTCTTGAAGATTTTAGCGGCAGAAGTCGATACCCCTGCCGCAAGTTGTGAACTTTTGCCAACCCTGATGCGATTGGTATACTATTGCCTAAACAGGCCTTTATTGACCAGTGTAAAAACGTCAGATGCGGGTACGTTGTCTTGACTGACATGTCAAGACCCTGTTTATCGATATCTCCGGGCAGCTGAGGATCTGCTGCGAGTAGTGATAGTGACCTGTCCACACTGTCTGCTCTAGGGACATCACTTAGGGATATAATTGATGCCGATCTTATAGGCTTATTATGGCTAAAGA
>PVPY01002136.1:0-21020 GCA_002982035.1 Fusarium algeriense | reverse complement strand
TTTTTTGTTTTTTTTTTTTTTTTTTTTTTTTTTTTTTTTTTTTTTTTAATTGCCTTTATTGTTGAGGTTAGTGGTGTGACTCCCTGTTTTGGTTGGAATGCGGGGATCCACTGTGAATGGCCATGGTGAGATTTGTAAGAACAATCGATGACTCTTTCTCAGTTATTAGACAACGACAAAGCTGTTGGACTCAGCACCTAGTGATATTATCGCCCAATGCTACGCAGCGCGACGAAAAATTGTTTGCAGTAGCTAATCTGACAGCCTGACAGCATTTGCTTCCTCGTAAGCTTTCGTCATGCTCAAGGTTCACTCAGGCAACAGCCAGGGTCCACGCATGCATTCATCCACCGCATGCTCCATCGCCCTCAGTCACCTGCGACTGTTTAATGTCAATTGAGTTCACTTTATCCAAGTATGCATCACCGAAAAGCCGTTGAAAAACGCCGCATATCGAAATGCACTGAAAAGTTGAGAATCAGGTGATAAGAGGTATTCCTCTGACCTGCACAGCCGCACCTGAGGCACAATTTCGCCGCCGTACTCCAACAAATCCCATTCAGGGCGAATGGTTTAGTGGTATAATACTCCCTTAGCATGTTTCAGTCTACTGAATAATCTGGGAGTGGTCCAGGGTTCGATTCCCTGTTCGTCCAACTTAGGCGGTTAAATCCCGCTATTATCCTCTCTTTTTTGCCGTTTCGCAGTCTGGTGGTTTACCAATCAATTGCACAGCGTTGAACAGTACGCCAAACAGTCCACTTTCTCTTTCTGATATAGCATATTCGTGTTCAAGACCATGGAATTGTAGCGCCTTTTTGGTGCGATTGTCTCGCAAGCTCAATGACTCTCAATCCATCGCGCGATTGCGTTGGCTTCACCTCTAGCTCTGCCTTGCCATTGATTGCGTCGGCGACATTCTCATACAACCCCATCCACCGACCTGGAAAACTTGGATATTTGCCTGTGTACTTTTTGATCTCCGGATCAAAATTCTGGACCTTACCATCAAACTCTTCATATGTTGTGAGGGTACCCCGAAAATCATCCGACTCAACACCGAAACCTTCATCGAGAGGCTTGAGACCGGCGGCGATACCGTCCTCTGTTGAGCAGAGGCTGTGTTTCTGGAACTGAATAATGTCAGTTAATTATCGTATGGAAATGGATGGAATGTTCACCTTGATGAAAGAGCCCTTTGTTCCCCGAACAAGCTGCTTCAATTGTTGCGCCATTGGCGTAGTCACAGCTGTCTTGACGGTAACGAGGAGATCTTTCTGTGCACCATCATATTGCAGAATGATCGTGAAAGAATCTTCAATTTCGCTTTCGGCGTCACGCTGAACACAAAAAAAGCCCGTTACAGACTTTGGCCTGCCAAAAAGAACAAGGGCTTGGTCGATGCTATGCGTTCCTAGTAAAGCGTAAGAGATGAGTTCTTGAAGGCCTTGTTTCCAGAGCCTTACCGAGGCCGAAAGCCATGCCAGAGCCTGGGGTGTACTTGGCTCCCATCTTAGACATCCATGGTGGTGATTCAAAATCGTAGTGCAACTCGGCTTCTTTGATGTCGCCCAGTGCGCCTTTGTTGATGAGGTGACGAAGGGTCTGAAAGTCGGCATCCTGTTTACAGAAAAAAACATTAGCGATCAATACCGTCTTGTTGCAGATCTTAGATGTCTTACCCATCGCCGGTTCTGAAAACAAGTAAGTACAAGACCCTTCTCTTCCCCAAGTTTAATCACTCTGTCCGCCTCTTCGGCAGATACAGCAAATGGCTTATCCACAATCACTAGTCTCATGTTAACAACACTCAAAGACACGCAGACTGTTAACGTACCATGCTTTCCCGCCTTAAGAGCCCTCTCAGCAAAGGAGGCATGGGTATCATGGTGAGTAACAACAACGACGAACTGAATCTCCTCATCGGCGAAGAACTCATCAGGCGTGCGATAATGTCGGATGTGAGGAAAGTCAACGGTGCAGTGCGAGCCCTTTGGAGCGGAGGATGGATCTGCTGGTGCTTCCTTTCTCTGAAGAATAGCTATGACTTCGTAGTCGGGGATAGAAGTGATGAATGGTAAATGAAAGCTTTTGGCTGAGTAGCCATACCCAATCACACCGACCTTGATTGGAGCCATGGCTGATATTCAGTTTACTGAGAGATACACTTTGCCAGGATGTACGGAACTTTTCTATGAAATATTTAAAGGTAAATTTAGCGTTTATTTAACGTTGTACTTACAAATCGATCCCTATTTTACCGTGCCTTCTCATTCACCCGGATATAGCGTCATTGATACCTGTATCCCCGCATCAATTTTATCCTTGGTGGATCGTTGATGGTATCATGACACAACCCCGCTCTCCTCCGGGGAGTCTCGGTGTTAGATCCCGACAACGAGGGAATTAAATAAGCATAAAATTGCTGAATACTATCCAAGCATCAAGCTGGTTGAGAATAAAAAATCTGTCATGATCAGTGACTCTATACGTGAGTGGAAGATTGATTTACCAAGATCGCTCCCCAAAGACTTCAGAGACTAAAATCTTCCCGCCGCACTTCGGTAATTACTACCCCGACCAAAACAGGTTTGCGGGTTTCAATTCCGCGACATCTACTTTATATTGACTACCCACCCATATCACTCATCTCACAGACCTCGCACAGCTAGCGAGTCTGGAACATCCACCCTTACAATGGCAGGCTCTTCAGACTCTTTACCTCACTTGCGATGGGGCATCCTAGGTATTACCCAAACCACCATTTCACTGAGCCGGACAACTCACAGCATGTCTAGGCACAGGATGGGTCTCCTCCATGTTTGTCCGTGACCTCCTCAAAACCCGTCCCGACGCCAAAGCGCAACATAACATCACGGCAATCGGCTCCTCATCCATTGAAAAGGGCACTTCTTTCGTCGACAAACTCTGGGAGAAAGCACCCGACAAACCCAAGCCTCAAGTTTATGCAGATTACCAGGGAGTATACGACGACCCCAACGTGGATATCGTATATATCGGGACGCCGCACTCATTGCATAGGAAGAATTGTCTCGATGCTATCGAGGCGGGGAAACATGTCTTGTGTGAGAAGCCATTTACTATTAACGCGAAAGAGGCGAAGGATATTGTGGATGCGGCGAGGAAGAAGGGCGTTTTTGTGATGGAAGGTAAGTGAAATTGTGGTTTGCTCTGTGTTTGTTTGTACTGATGCTTGTTAGCTGCTTGGGTGAGATTCTGTTCACTGTTTGAGGCTTTGCGCGAGGAAATCATGGTCAAGAAATCAATCGGTGAAGTTCAGCGCCTTTCTATCGACTTTGGAAACAAGTTTGATCTCAGCACGTTACCCGACAATCACAGACTCAAGGACCCCGCGCTTGGTGGCGGTGCTCTTCTTGACATCGGCTTCTACACGCTGACGTTTGCTTCAATCATTCTTGGTGATTGGAGGGTCGGAAAAGAGCACCCTAAACCCACCAAGGTTCTTTCGTCACTGGATATCGTGAATGGCATCGATGCGGCGAACGTAGTTGTTCTTGAGTACCCCACCACCAACGGAGGTGTTAAAACAGGAGTCTGCACATCAAGCTTCCGATACAGGGGCCCGGACGATTTTGGTTACATCCAAGGTTCCAAAGGGAGCATTACTTTGTTTGGCCCAGCAGTCAGCGTCCCTGGTGGTTTCCGCGTCACCGAGGGAGAGCGACCAGATCCTCCTGCTGCTGACACCAGAACTACGCGTGTGTACAACGTGGAGCGCCACGAGGGAACATTAGGATTCTACTGGGAAGCCGACGCTGTGGCGCAAGACATCGCGAGGGGAAAGACCGAGAGCGATGTTGTTCCGTTGGATGAGACGCTTCGAATGATGGAGTTGATGGATCAGATTCGTGCTGCAAATGGTCTCAGGTATCCGCAGGATGAGAATTAGGGTTACGTCCTGTGAAGGAGAGGGTCGCGTGACCAGCTGGCAGCATACCATTATTCAGCGCAAACGAGATATAGATTGCAAGGTGATCAATAAACCAGATTTTGCTCACAATCTCTGTTAGAGTTACACTCGAGTACAAAACGATACAAACCGCTGACAAAGAATGACAAAACTCAATGGAACAAACTACCAATCAATTCATACCATGGCTTCTCACGCGACCACAAACGGAGAGGCAAATAACGTTGGGCAAACTACATTAGACCTCAACGTTTCAGAGTTTGCCAACCATGATTTGCTTTTGCTGTGAATGACAAACCCCATTCACGTGAGTTTGCCCAATCTTCTGCAATCAATTGTCGCAAACATGGGAATTTGTCGTTTGTCGCAGTCACGCACCGACGGTGACTGCCACTTCGCAAAAGGTTATCTCGTCCATGATTCCTGTCACGTCTGACTCTCTCCCTCCATCAACCACCGTCCTCTAACTTTCTTGAACACAACCACACGAACATTTAATCTTTAAGCGGGGGGGTCCTCTCTAACAATTTCTTGTCTCATCGACTCGCAGTTTATTGTCTCTGCGATGTCAACCTCCGACCCCGAACCCTCGCCTCTCCCCGACGCTTACTTGGAAGACTGCAATCTTGGATTCACGCCGCGATGGGAGTTTCACCCCAATCTTGACAAGATGCGATCGACGATCCAAGCCATCTTTCACACCGAAAACGTACAGGTCAAGCACTTTGCGGAAGGCTGCTTCAACAAGCTCTATGAGGTCCAAGTTGACGATCAAGCCCCGCTGCTCCTGAGAATTGCGCTCCCCGTCGATCCGCAGAAGAAGACCTTGAGCGAGGTCGCTACGCTCCAATGGGCGTCTACGATTACGGATATTCCGATACCGAAAGTTATTCATTTTGATGCGTCGCGCGATTCTCTCGTTACTTACGAATGGATTTTAATGAGCAAGCTTGATGGATCTCGATTGGAAGACACTTGGCACCGCCTCAGCCTACCCCAGAAGGCCGACACCGTCCGTCAAATCGCTTCCTTTATAGCCTCCCTCCTTCGAGTCAAATTTTCTTCTATCGGCAACATCTATCCTCCCGTATGTGCAAGCGATCTGCCTCGACTTGGTCCGATTGTCTCTACTTGCTTTTTCTACAGCCCGATCAACAAATCCAACATCAACCGTGGACCTTTTCGCAATAGCAGAGAGTGGTTTTCAGCACGACTCGAAGCGACTAAAAGAGATGCGACAGCGACTATGGCAAAGTGGTGTGGTAACGGAAACCTCGATAGCGACGCGGTGAAGGAGATCGATGATGCTGCCCGGACATTCGACATCGCTGAGAGATTGCGACGACTGGTTTCGCACATCTTTCCATTCGAAATCGAAGCAGAGACTACAGTTCTCTATCACGATGACTTACATGGGAACAACATTTTGGTTAATGAGACAGGGACCATTACGGGCATCGTCGACTGGGAATGTGTGTCCATCGTACCCCTCTGGAAAGCCTGCTCCATGCCACAATTTCTCTTTGAACAGCCACGTTGGAATGAACCCGATCGAAGACGATACCGCCAGGATGCAAATGGAGAATTTTGCGAGCTCTACTACAGACATTTGCATCAATACGAAACGACAGCCTTGCGAGACGTATTCTTACATGAGATGGGGAGGTTGGAGCCACAGTGGATGGAAGTCTACAAGAGGACTCAGCTGCAAAGAGACTTTGACTTTGCGGTTCAATTTTGCGACGATGTGGCCGTTCTGAAGTATATCTTCAAGTGGGCTGACGCTGTGGAGGCTGGCGGCGATATACCGAGGATGTGGGATTTGGTATGGGCTGACACGCTCAAGTGGTATTGAATATCCGGTATTAACCCTACAAGAGGGGCGACTGGCAAGCCAAATTCTCCGAGACTAGCTTACTGTAGATCAATGGGAGTGGTATGGATTTTGGCCAGGTTTGGCGGCAGGGCTGTGAGCTACCGCGTGATACCGGGTAACTTCCGACGTCAAGCGGAGGTTACCCGTTTCAATATGAGATCGCCAGATTACCTTTGCGCACAAAACGTTGTCACTCAATGAGAGCCTGAGAGGCTTGAAACCGTTAGTTTGTGATATTTACGTGAGACCGCCTTTCTCACGTCAGAGACTCGGACTCCGGATCGCAACGACTGCCCAACCTGAGTAAGCCGGCTCCGATATCAACCGCAAAAAAAAAAAAAAACATAAGTTCCTCGCATGCATCGCTCAAAATTCCATACCAAGACCTATACGGCTCACCGGTATTGCCGGGCCCTCGACCAACACCGTTTACCTCAATAGGCTATCTCCTACTTGAACGCATGACACCTCGTATTCGTCATACTCAGCCTCAGTTTGCCAGCCGTAAGCAAAAGAGTGATTGGACCAACATACATATTGTTCCTATTGGTCTGTTTCAAGCCTGACTGCGTCTTAGAAACGCCCCCAAGGCAAATCATTGGATAATATGTGGTCTTGGCTAAGTCATCACCAACTTGTACGACAGTGAGCATACCAGAGGCATAATCACGGCGTTAAGTTGCAGGAGCTGCGGTAAGACATTACGAAGCTTATTTGCATGCGACGAATGAGATTGGGCGATGAGGTAAGATTAAAAAGTCCTAGGGCTGAAACACGGCGTGCCAAGACCATGATCCTTGACCAGCTGGACTCGTATGGCGGATTTGGCTGAAAAGTTGAACATGATTGGAATGCCAGGAAAAGTACGACCAATACGGGAACTTATGTATGTGATTGGCGTCATAAGCTTGCATATTCTCCGATAAGAACGTAAAGATGACCGCGTGACGAGCAGTAGTTGGGCTGAGAGGCGTTCTTATTTAAATCCCCGTCTCACAGAGGACAGAACCATCCATCACAAACCAACAGAAACGCACTCAAAATGGCTCTAATCGAGCGTGTCTGGCACGCCTGCGTCAGTATAGTCGCATGGCTAACAATGTGGCCTAGCTCATCATCCTCACCCTACCAACATCCTCTCAGACCTAACCGCCCCGTAACTCACATCAAAGACCCTGCCCCTGACTTCCCCATCTTCAAGCCACCACCAGGAGAACAAGGCGACCATGAATTCCTCTGCGAGTACCCTGAGATGAAAGACTTTGTCCAATGCTCTATCCCTGAGAATCGAGAATGTTGGCTCCGACATCCTGATGGAACAGAGTTCAACATTCATACTAATTATGAGAACTTTGCTCCGAAGGGAATTGTGAGGAATTATACCCTTAATATTACGGAGACTTCGTACAATGCGGATGGACAAGATTTTACAGAGGCCAAGTTGTTTAATGGACAGTATCCTGGCCCTTGGCTTGAAGCTTGTTGGGGTGATGTAAGTACTTACAGTATCTGAAGTGCGTGACGATTTGACTGATTGTTTTCTAGACCTTGAATATCACTGTCATCAATAGCATGAAACAGAATGGTACGAGTATTCATTGGCATGGCATCCGGCAGAACCAGACTATGGACATGGATGGTGTCAATGGCATTACGCAATGTCCTATCGCACCTGGTGAAAGCTTCAACTATGTATTCAAGACGACTCAGTACGGGACGTCTTGGTACCATAGTCACTACTCTGTGCAGTATGCAGACGGTCTTCAAGGCCCGCTTGTAAGCCAGAAGTCTCACCTCTGCAGGATAACGCTAATTACTTAGACAATTCATGGTCCCCAATCAGCCCCCTACGATGCGACCAAGAGGCCATTGATCATGACAGACTGGTGTGAGTACCTCTTATCTTCTCCTTAAATAGCATTTCTGACCTTGTCGCAGCGCACGAGAGTGCATTCAAAGTCCTGTTCACTGGCTCCGGACTCTCCAACCAAACCATCCTCCTCAACGGTACCGGCAACGTCTCCCACTACGGCTACGAACCTACTCTTCCCGTCCCTCAGAACTACGAGTTATACTTCAACAAAACGCCAACCGACAAACCAAGCCGTCCAAAGCGATACTTGCTCCGTCTGATCAACACATCCTTTGACTCAACGTTCATCTTCTCCATTGATAACCACTGGCTTCAGATCGTGACATCAGACTTTGTCCCTATTGAACCATACTTCAATACCTCGGTTTTGATAGGCATAGGTCAGCGGTACAATGTCATCGTTGAAGCGAATCCGCTAGCTGGTGATGTGAACCCAGTACCGGAAGATGGAAACTTCTGGATTAGAACGTGGGTTCCTGAAGCTAATGATAGATGTGGCGTTAAGCCGGGGGGTGAAGGCTATGAAAGAACCGGTATCTTGCGGTACAATCAATCCGACACTGCTCTTCCGTCGTCTCAGCCTTGGGTGAACATCAGCAAGGCTTGTTCTGACGAAACTTATACTTCTCTTCGGCCGAAAATTCCTTGGTACATTGGCCCTGCTGCCAATGCCTTGGAAGCGGATCAGACAGGCGAACGGTTCAATGTCACTTTTGATCTGAATGCTGGGAGTTCACCTGAGTTCAAGGAGGAGTATCCAGTAGCGCTATTTGGTCTTCAAAGGCCGGGCCAGCCTCGCTTCAGGCCGCTTCAGATTAATTACTCCGATCCTGTTATGATGCATTTGGATGAATCGCATGACACCTATCCGCCAAAGTGGGTGGTGATCCCTGAAGATTACACTGAAAAGGAATGGGTATGTGCCAAACCTGCATCATTGTCTCTAAATGACCAGTTTATCTAACATTTACAGGTATATTTTGTTCTGACAATGGCTGGTAACAATGGTGCCAGTGCTCCTGGCGCGCATCCAGTATGTTTTCTACCTTCTCATCTCCACCTAACAGCATTAACACTCTTAGATCCACCTCCACGGCCATGACTTTGCAATTCTTCAACAAGAAGAAAACCAAACCTACGATCCCAGTAGACTCAACTTAAAGCTCGACAACCCACCAAGACGAGATGTCGTCCTTCTCCCTCGTAGTGGATTCGTTGTGATTGCTTTCAAGGCAGACAATCCTGGTATCTGGCTGATGCATTGTCACATCGCGCGCCATGCTTCTGAAGGATTGGCGATGCAAGTTCTGGAGAGACAGGCAGATGCTAATAGATTGTTCCCGGTTGGGTCACCGAATATGAATGAGGCAGAGAGGGTTTGTAGGGACTGGAAGGCGTGGCAGGCTGGGCAGGCGGATTTCTTTGAGGGTGATTCTGGCATTTAAGGATCCTTAGAAGGTGGACTATAGTTTTTCCTCACTTGTATTTATTTAGATGGTACTACAGTATAAGAAAGTAGTCCAAGCCAAGACTTCAAATTGAAAGGTCAAAGTCCGTTACTTCAACAGCACTAGCCTGATACTATTATAATATCGCAATTGCATTTCTGGGGTTAGCAACACCGCCAGGTACCTAAATCTCCATCAGCCACTTGTTTAGAACATCCCCATGCAGGAATTACCTTGAGAGGAACACTCGTCAAAAAGAATGTCCAGCGCTTTCTCTCCTCACACTTCACCCGCCAACTCCCCCAAATCAAAAAGCTCCCCAATCGGCATACCCCATCCCGCCAGCGCCCACTGATGAACACTAACATCAGGATGATTATACTCCCCCGTCGCAGGGCCTCTTTCAAAACCAGCTGCATCAGACGCAATTGCCGAGAAACCCGTTTCCCAGATCCACCGAAGGGATTCTTGCGTTTGGCTTCGAGACCTAAGAGACCTCCAGGTTGACGCTTGCGGAAGTTTCGTTGTTCTGAGGGGGTGAGGGTGTTGTAGTGGGCTGTGAAACCGACGCGGATGAAGAGGATGTCGTCTTGACGGAATGAGGGCTTGTTTTCGGCGTATTATTGCATGAATATGGGACATTTCGACGGCGTTGGTTTGGAAGGGGGATAGAGAGAGAGGTGACTCAGTTCATTGTTGTTTACAGCTTGCCACACATGGTCATCGGGTAAGTCAGCGCTCCACACACGGTTACAATATGTACTAACCTTTTAGTATCACATATGGCACCTTACTCTTCTTCGGAGCATGTACAGTGCTGGCAATCTTGTTCGCATGGCTCTTCATCCCAGAGACCAAAGGCGTTCAGCTAGAGGATATGGATATGTTGTTTGGAACTGATGTACCTATCCTAGCGTCTCGTGCCCGAGAGAACTACATCCAGGGGGTTTTGGCCCGTGCTTTGGAGGAGCGTGACGGAGAAAAGATCAAGGCAGCTGAGATCGAACGAGTTTAAGTTTGTGGATCAAGATGCAATGGAAGAAACTGGCAACTAAGGTTACGGAAGAGTAATACAACGGGCAGAGGATACGTAGTAACTGAATCCATGTTCTTAAAATAAGAGAGACTAGACTAAATGAATCCCCTCAGATATCTCCCTGCCCCCAGAAAACACCACGGCCGTTGGTACCAACATACACCAAACCCGCCTCATTTCCACTGCCAGCAAGCTTAGCATTATCAGCAGCACCAAAGCCCATAGAACCCTGAATATCCGTCCAAGTCTTGCCAAGATCAGAACTACCATACAACTTCCGCCCTGCAGACCCATTTCCAAAAGCATACACATTCCAGTTACTTCCAGAACCCTTACCAAGTGCAATCTGTTCAGTTCTACTAAGACCTCCGATCTTGGAGAAAGAGCTGCCGTAGTCGGTGCTGCGGAAGATACCGGCGTCGGTGGACACCCAGACTTCTCCAGCCTTTGTAGGATGAGCGGCAATGTCTTTGACTGAGTTGACTCCGTCGAGAGATCCTCCTGCAGAGAAGCTTGAGGCTGTGTTGTTGGAAACATAAAACTTTGATCCAGATGCACCGTAGAAGTAGTCGTTATCTTGCTTGTCGCTGGCAACAAGAGCACCATTGGGAAGACTAGAAACAGAAGCAAAGCTTCCCTCCTTTGATGATCTAAGAACATTCCTGTTCTCAGGAGACCAGAGGATGGTATCTCCATCAGCGGAGTAAGCGATAGAACCTCCCTTGGGTCCTTGCTCAGCAGTGCCATGGACCTTCCAGGATTTACCGCCATCGGTAGATAGTGCGACTTGGGGGTTACTATCACTGTTTCCAGCTCGAACAACGTTACCGACTTTGTTGCCAGCGTAGTCGACACTGGATGTGGTGGTGAACATGGGGTTGTCCCAGGCTGACTGGGGTGATTTGCCGAGAACGCCCTTGTTGGTGAATGTGAAACCACTGACATCACCGACGCCGGCTAGAAGTTCGCTACCACCAGGCGCAGACTTGACATCTAGGACAGCAGTTTCCTCGATGCCGTCGGCCAGAGACTCAATGGTGATGTTGTGGACTGAATCCCACTTGGTAAGGTCGTGACCTCCATAGAGCGTCAAGCCAGTACCGTAAAGCCAGTGATTGCTGTCAAAGGGATCAATAGCCACATCTTCAACCATCCAGCCCAGTTTCTTGGTGTCAGTTGAAATGAAGTTCTTGTAGATCCAAGGAGCTTTAGAAGCGGAAATGCTGTAGTGGAAGTCAAGAGTACCCTGAGCGTTGTAGTTCCAGAGCGTAGACCAAGTCTTGCCAGAGTCGGTGGATCGGAAGAACTGCGCATCAGGGTACCATGAGTTCAAAGACGCAACAATAAGAGTACCAGGCTTCTGGCTATCAAGTGCAACACCTCCGAAACCGAAATAGATATCTCCAGGTGGCGTGATGTCCTTCCAAGTGTTGGCTGCAACATCGTAGCGATACACAGCACCAGCGGTACCGTCGTAAGGTCCACTGCCATTGCTGTACGACAGGTACAAAGCTTTCTCCTTGGGTGAAAACTGACCTTTGTGAGGAAGGTACTTCTTCGGTTGACCATCAACAGGTTTCCAAGTCTTACCCGCATCAGTAGTCACATACACAGAGGCAGTCTGTGTATCAGCAACACCAACAAAGATCCTCGACGTAGCACCATTAATAAGAGAAGAAGTCGAGTCAAAAGTGACAAAAGCAAGACCTTGGATGTCACTGTTGTATCCAGAGCTATCATTTGGATCGGCGACATATGTGCCGACATTGGTGAAGGAAGTGACCTTGGAGAAACTCTTACCGCCGTCTGTGCTCTTCCAAAGGCCGTTTCCACTTCGTGCTCCGAAGTAGATGATGTTGGAGTTCTTGGGATCAACGGCGAGACGTTCGCCCATGCCGCGACCGGGCATGTTGCCGCCTACTTTGAAGGGGAGTTCGGTGAAAGACCATGTTGCGCCTTTGTCGTTGCTGATGCCAATGGCTCCCTTGTTGGGATCCCTGGGAGATCTTTAGATTCATGCTATCCTTGGAGCCTTTTGATATAGGCGACTTACCAGCTGTTGGTATACAACCCGGCAGCAGTGAGCACCTTGTTTGGGTTGTTTGGATCAAGAGCCAAGGCATCAATACCCCAGCGGCTCCTACAAAGGAATTAGTATAGTCATTTGCTTGCTGTTCTTGAACATACCATGTTGCATCAACACCCGTGTTGTCAGTCAACGGTGTCCAAGAATCATCCGCATTGAGACGATATAGTCCACCGATATCAGTTCGTGCATAAGCAACTCCCTTAGCAGTAGGATGGAATTCAATGCCAGAAACGAAGCCTCCACCGCCACCAAAGCGGACGTTCTGCCACTTGAGTGCGGCTTCAGCAATGTTTGCCGAAGCAACGAGAAGAGAAAGCAACTTCATGCTGAGTAACGAATGACGATGTTGTTGACAAGAAGTCGAGATTCATATTTGGTGAATTATAGGCATCTTTATACGAGAGGCTGTGAGGTGACGTGATAATTGGTCCTGTCGTCATTTGTAGTGTTTCGGATATGAAGCCTCCGTGACGAAACAGGCACGACGCAGGGGTATGGAGCTCACCCCCGAGCATACTCAAAATTGAATGGATTGCGAGACTTTCATTCATCACCGTATTTAATCTACGGCACTTGGAGATTTTCCACCTACCAGTTCAAGTTTGTGCCTCACTGAAGGAGTAGTGGTGGCATGTTCAGATGAGAATGCCAGACTCGGCCCCGTCATCTACCGCCGTCTGTCTACTAATGGTAATTCCTGATCTTGTGCCTCATGCTTGCTTGGAGTCACGCTAATTCTTTCGGGACTTCGGCACGAATTCTAGTAACTCACATGTAATTGACATTGTAAAAGCTAGTGGAGGTTGGTCCATGCTTTGCTGTACATAGTACAATTGAGGTCATGGTGAATATCGTCAGAAGCCTCACTTCAATAAAGATACAGTACTAGTACAAGAAGGGAATAAGGGCAAAGAATGAATAGATAACAAAAAGAAACATACAACACTCGGCATTCGCTGGTCGTCACCGACCCAACTACTACTCGGGCGCTCCTCAGCTTGACGATGGGAGAGCAGACGGGATCCCGTATTCTCTAAGGGCTATGGTCGTATGTGAAAGCTTTGGTTACAGATGAGCTTATATGGAAAGCTTGAAGGTGCTCACCGGAACGTTGTAAGCCGGCCATCAATCGGGATCGCCGGCACTTGTCAACTATCGGAAACCGGACCTGCAAAGCGCTAGGGCGAAATGACCAAGTCCAAGACCGAATTTGGGTGGGGTTCGGCCGATAATTGTGGCAGAGGAAAAGAGAATTCACGATTTATCAGTGTAAGTGAGAATGTGCTCATTTGTTATCAACTTTGAGCCGAAAGTATTGGGTGACTTTAGGACAAGGAACGGGTGAACGAGGGAAGATGTTGTTGCGACTAATTAGGGTATTCTCCATATAGAAATGATAGGAGAGATGAATAATGAAAGTCTTGAATATCATCAAGTCAACCTTGGAGTCTTCGGGTGTCCCGAAACTGGAATAGTTCTTATTGAGGGTAAGCATGTTAACTGCTAGCAAAGGGTCAGCGTAAATAATAGCTCTTTTGAAATTCCACTGTTTTACTGCAATGAGTGTCAAATAAATATCTTTCTTGGACTGCTTGAAGAGAATGAGGAGGATGGCCAACGGAGGAACTATTCCCACCAATGGTGGCTTTTGATACGGTGTCGTCGCAAGGTGGAGTCATCGAGAAGAAGAAGGGCGCATTCATTCTCCAGGGTTTTGCAGTCCAGGATACTCTGACATTGCGAGCAGAACAAGATGTAACTAAATTACATTTGACCAAAAACAATTCCTGCCCAAACTCTTTCAAACCATAAACTCATGATACCCAGATCCGACAGTCTTCGTCTTCTTCTTCCCTGGCAGTGTAACCCGAGCTTTTGTGTTCGGCGGAATTCTAACCTTCAAGTGAAACTTCCCATTCGTAACCGTCCAATCCGTTGAGATAGTGCCATACTGGCTAACATACTTTGCACTCGCATGCGTGATATTTTCACCAGGAATAGGCGCAATAGCAACCGTCTTGTACCCAGGCTCCAATGGTGCAATACCCCCAATGATTTGATGCATCCAATTTGCGACAGATCCAAAGGAGTAATGGTTAAAGCTGGTCATCTCACCCGGGTTGACGGTGCCATTTGGCAGCATACTGTCCCATCGTTCCCAAGTCGTTGTACCACCCATGACTACCTGGTACAGCCAAGATGGAACCTTTTCTTGGAGAAGCATGCGATAGAAGACATCTGTTGCGTTGATGCCTGTGAGTGCAAACCCAAGAGGCGATGTTCCTGCGAAGCCAGTTCCGACAAGATATTCATTGTCTTTGATGATCTTTCGCAAAGTCTCAGCAGCTGCCGCCCTCTGTTTCTCATTCTTTAGAAGATCAAAACCCAGCGATAGAGCGTATGCGGTTTGAGTTGTGTTGGCCAACTTGCCATCTGGTGCCCAGGCACTCTGAAACTCACGCTTAAGATCAGAGTGTTGAGTCTTATACTTCTTGGCAAGTTTTGAATCACCGAGAGCGCTGACTATTTGAGATAGTGTCTCAGTCATCTTGATCAAATACGCATCTGAAACCAAGTACTTGTCCGTTGACGCAGCTCCAGGCTTATCAGATGGTGCAAGAGGATCAAGCCAATCACCAAATTGAAAGCTACTGCGGTTCCATAAACCAACCTCATTCCGAGAGATGCCAGTATCGATCCAGTTCTGAGCTTGAGGAAGGTGTTCTTTGAGTAAGTCCTTGTCGCCAAAAGCTTGGTAAATGTTCCATGGATTGGCAACCACGACATCTCCCCACACTGAGGCAGGCTGAGGTGGTCCAGTCGAATAGATGGGGATAGAAGGAACGTAAAACGGAGGAACCATGGTATTCTCGGACATCTCAGACCATACATCTTTGTGCCAGCCTTTCCAGAATGATGATGTGTCGTATAGATAGTTGGCTGTAGGGCAGAAAGCGTGTGCGTCACCAGTCCAGCCAAGACGTTCATCTCGTTGAGGACAGTCAGTTGGAATACTTAGGAAATTTCCCTTCATAGACCAACGGACATTGGAGTGGAACTTGTTCAGTAGTGGTTGAGAGCAGTTGAAAAACCCTGTCTCTTCCATATCTGTATGCACAACGATGGCCTTGACACTCTTCTCGTCCAAGGGTGTCTCCTCAGGCCATCCGTCAAGCTCAGCGTAGCGAAAGCCATGGAAAGTGAACTTGGGCTCCCACTCAATAGGACCATCGCCACTCAGTGTCAGATAGTCTTCAGCCTTGGCAAATCGAAGAGGTCGAAGAGCTAATTCACCATTCTCCAAGACCTCAGCGTGTCTCAGTCTGATGGTCGTATTCTTAGGACCGTCAACCTTCAGCCGAAGCCAGCCCACTAAATTCTGCCCAAAATCCACAAGTTGCTTCCCTGATCCAGATTTGAAGAACCGCTGAGGCTTGATCTCTTGAAGTCGTCGGACAGGCGGCTGCTGAGCAGGAACCAGTTCCCCATCCACAGAGGGAAGAGGGCGCGTATCAGACCAAGAGGTACTATCAAAGCCAGGCCTTGACCATCCCTTGATATCGGCCTCAAGAGTCGCATTGTAATGGTCTCCATCGTAAATCTCCCCACCGGTAGCAGGTCCAAAACTTGACTTCCAGGAAGTATCTGTGACAACCTTTACGGTCTTTCCGCTTTTGGACTTGACGTGAAGCTGTGCCAAAAGACCAGTTGAGTTCCCGTAGATATTTCGTACACCACCTCCAAAGCCTAGGCGGCCGGCATACCAGCCTTCGCCAACAAGTGCGCCGATCGCATTTTTACCCGGGGTGAGAAGATCAGTCGCATCGTAGGTATCATAGACGTGTCGATGATGAAAGGACTGCCAGCCTGGAGCCAAAACGTGATCACCGACTCGCTTCCCGTTGATCTCGGCTTCATATATACCCAGAGCCGTGATATAAAGCCTCGCTGATGCGATGTCATCAGGAAGCTCGAAGTCCTTCCTGAAGTATATAGGTCTTTTGGTCTCACTGACGTTGACCTTTATGGAAGAAGCGATGGGCTTGACATTCTGCCAACTCTTCTTGAATAGACCTGTCTCGACAGATACCCAGTCAGACCAGGGTGTCGACGGCTGTTTAGAGCGTCCATGAGCACGAACTCTCACCGATACAGGCTCGGCTTCTTCGAGTGGAGTACCGGGCCAGGGTTGGTAAAGTGAGTCTGAAGATTTGAGAGTGAAAGATTTGGGTTTATCGCTGGCACTTCGAGTGACTTGAATGTCATAAGAGCTTTGTTCCCAGTCAGCAACGTCACCATCAAACCTCCAGGAGATTCTTGGTTCAGTCTCTGCGACCCCAAGAGCTGAGCGATAATGCTCAAAGGAGACTCTAGAGATTGAGAGAGCCATTTTCACAACGCTTGCTTGGCTTTGAAGTCGATATTCGGACCATGTCTTCCTCCCATCTTATAAGCATGTAAGACAGGGCAATAATTTCTTTTTGCGCTAACAAATCGGCCCTTTACTAATGCCGAGGTCTTCTCCCGTAACCGATCATCACCAAAATTGCCATCCTGAGCATCCTCGCTCATTGATACCCCGAGCATTTTCGATCGTCTTGACCCAAGAGTTACATTGCGGGGAAGAACAAGATGAAATGACAGGGGTAAAACGCGGGGAAATAAGCTACAGTACACGAGCCCCATGACGAACTCAGTCTTGTCATCGCTGTAATATACCCCGTCAATCTGTCATACACTATGGTGTTATTCCGACTTACCGCGGATAATCCGTGCTTGAGCCCTAACTAGCTCATACCATAGCTAGTATCTAACGTCTATCCCTTCTTGAAACTCAGGGGATTATGTCAAACAGCTTTTTCGTTTTTTGGCGGTGTATATTTGGCGTCATAGCATTCTCCAAGTCTGGACTAATATCTAGTCAGTGGCACAAGTTTCTGCCGATTATCGGGGTTTCCGGGCTCCAGTGTCGGAAAACCGGACTTGCATTCATGAGCTAACAGCAAAAGTTCACTTGGCATGAATGGACTTCCCAACACTCTAGGTTCTTCCATCAAAGTTTGGAAATGGCCTGCAGATTTCGTTGCCTGAGGATACAAGTTTGCATCTGCCCCAACATGAACTTTATTCAACATAACCTCTTGAAATCCCTGCTAAGTATATCAGGTGGCGCACAAGAACAGGCGCCATCGTGGTCCTTATACTTCGGGCAATTACACACTTTATATGAGTCTTATCTTATCGGGGAGTGAAGTTTAAATTATGCATCACCTCATCAAATTCGCGATCGTTCATTGTGTTCCCATGTTCTCCATCTAAGGTCACCCACGGACAGAGTAAGGACCTCAGACGCCAGGAAGTCTATGTGAAGTTGAGGTAATGGTGAAATAAATTGCTTATTTCTCAAGATAACAATACGCCTAACGATAATACTGACCGAATTCTACTCCATTAAGGCATAGAGAGTCGAGAGTCATCCTTTGTGGAGATATCGCCAGTTCACTCGAGGGATTCTATATCCAATATCATCTCTACATCAAGCTAATCTGCTTAGATAGAGCACAAACTTGAACTTAATCACCTCCAAGATTTCTTAGTTATTTCTAAAAGTGTATGAGCTCTCATCATTTTCCAGGTATCTAAGACGTTCAATCCACAAGAGCCAGAATGCAAGAACTGACTGCACTGCCTTCCTGGATTCTTGCCCATTCCAAAATGACACCCGTTCTCCGATATGCTGGGTATCAATCTCGGCTCTAAGTCGCCTTGGTATTTTCTTTTCCGGCGGACCTCTAGGCGATGCTTATGAACTGGTCATGCAACTATATTTCACCTTTTCTGAAAGCGTAATCTTCTGCCCTCTCAGTATTAATTTCCATCTGGAAGCCTGGTATATGAATCCCTCAACAGTTCTGGAAGGAAGCTCATCGGACCTTGTTATGAGTGTTGGTTCTAATGGATATCCATTGAAATTGGAGGTGGTGGTAGAAACAGTGGTCCATCGTTCAGGCGAATGTCTCACGAACTCTTCGTTGAATCCTAGATTGTGCCATACGTGACCTAGAAAGATAACATGTCGCAATCGAGACAGTCCTTCTTCCCAAAGACGCCACTCTTCTTTATTACGTCGAAAAAGCTTTAGTGGGTGACCGCATCCGTCCGTGGAATTATCGAACATCGGGGCCAAATTGACAAGCCCAACGTGCAGCGGGTCAAGGTCCCAAACACAGTGTGCAAAATGCCCAATCAATTTACCAGGCTTCATGCGTATGATGTCCAGTTCTGGTCTAAGGTATAGAGTTCCAGTTCTGAATTTGTTGGACTTCCTGTAGGTACATGGAATTTGCACTCTGTAGAATCGCTTCGAGGCCCTGCGTGGCTCGGCATTGACAAAGAAAAGTGTGTTCATAGTCGTGTTGTCTCCGACTATAACGCAATAGTGTTCCTTATATTCTTTGAATTCTGCCTCATCGTCAAGGTTCAGTACAAGATGGAGCAAACTCGTACCATGTCCCTGCCTAGAATAGTATTGATGTTGTACATAATTTATGGCTCTTTCGGGCCTTCCACTTTATAATCATTAGCACACTAAATGTTGATCTCTAGGCTTGGTATTATACTTACATAATGTTACTCCTTAGGGAAGGGGTACTGTCAACTGAAATATTCACGAATCTCTTATACATAAGAGCATGCTCCCAGATCAAGTCGTGAATCTCTGCTGGAAACTTGGGAAACAGCGGAAATTCTGATGTTTTCTTGATCTCGGGGCTGAGAATAGGTGAGCTGTGTGTAGACATGTTTGTGCTGTGATGTCTGGTGGGTGATGGAGTGAGTTGAGAAAAACTTTGGAGAGAACGAGGGACAGCCTTTTATAATCTGCGATATTTTTATTTTGTGCGAAACTTATAGTTTGTGCGAGGTGTATTACGCACGAAAGTCAGAGAAAACTGAGAAAGCTTGTGGCTCAAGGTTTGGAGGGTTTCGCCCCAGAAAGTTCACGATGAAAAATCGGAATCATAAATATGAGTGCCCCTTCAACAAGATGAATAAGAATTCTATAATGAACTCTTCATTGCCTTTATGAGCCAGGTCTGAGGGCTCATGTTGAGGGAACATGAGAAAAAGGCAAGGTGCTCTCAAATAATCATCGTCCATCTGAACCATCATTCACCAATTGTCAAGTACGGGGATAGTAACCCGTAACTAACATATACCTCATATCACATTAGTACTCTTTAGTGTTATGGCTCTGAGATTAATAATTCTGGGTCATTAGAACTAAGTTTCGGAATATCGTCCTTGCCTGAGCACGTGTTCACTCACTGCAATGCTACAAACCAGGTCCCACTGAATAAAGATAACCTTTTAGGCAAAGGTATCAGCTGCCAATAGTATAGCATAGGTTAAGGTATATATATATTCACAGCCACAAAGTTTAACTAAAAGACCCTGGAATTGCGATTCAGGGGAAGGGTTTCCTCTGATTCAAAGCTCCGGATGAAACTGCACCAATGAGCAACCTTTGTACGCGTGTACGTTTCGGACTCAAGCTTGGATGGCATACTTTTTTTTAAGTAAGCCCTTTAAATTGTACAGACTATTTCTTCCAGAATGCTTCGCGTCGGGGCTTTTTTGTCACACACACATTTCTTCCCATTGCTGCTCTGAATGATGTTCAAACACCACAATACCACTACGAACACCGCAGTCCCCTATACAGCTTTCGAAATTTTTCTCAAAAGCTCATGTTATGGCTCTCTAGCCTTTTTTTCTACTTCAAAATGGGGTTGCATCAAATGATAGCGCCCTTCAGGAACTCTTACCAAAGCTTATCCATAGGCAACTGTACAGGGGGATCTCAAGATTCCGTAACCCTAGCCTCCTTCTGCTCAATGAAAGTGCACCAACCCTCTCTCATCCAATTCATATTTCCTGCAGTACCAATAGACGGTGTTTTGCTAATTCTTCTTTTAACTGAATCTTTTGACTGGCTACGGAAGGGATGCGCAAGGTCAACTCGTCCTGATATGTTTAATCGCAATAACCTTCAGCAGAAGAATACCCATTTTTAGCGTGAGGGGAAAATTGTGAATCTAGTCATTCAATGACACATCATGACTGTACCTGTACGCAGTAATAAGTTTTGTATAAAACCATGTGAATATCTCTTTGATCTGTGCGCAGTGATAAAGTATATTTATAACTTGTTATAAATATTGTCATTTCCCCCTTGTACGTATGATCCTCTTCTTGCTCTTGACAAATTTCTTAAAAGGTCATACCCTTCTTTCACCTAAAACTCATCTTGACTCTATCAAACTCTACTATTTACAGTAGTGAGCATGCTCTTCTTCTTATCGTACCTGTTTCCAGTAATCCGAGTAATGCAGTATTCTTTCAACCAGGAAGATTGGCAACCAAAACCCATCAGCTTCGAACTACCAAAGCTCATGAAGCGAAATTTTGAAGATTATGACAAATTTCAGGAGGACAGCCAACATGATTCAAGAAAAAAGCGTCAGGAGGATAGGGTCCAGGGCAGTCAACATCAGAGCCACCACAAGAAGCCGAGAAGCCGAAGTCTCCCTTCTGCAGATGGCAGCGTTATCTCAAGGGGTTGTAAAATTACTCCTCCTCCTGACGATGACGTATTCAAATCAGACAAGTCAGATTGCGAAGAGAAACCATGTCCAAGATCTATTTCTCTCAGTACTGCTATTGTCGCCACTCCTCCTGCCACTCC
>PVPY01002134.1:0-19328 GCA_002982035.1 Fusarium algeriense | reverse complement strand
GATCGATTTCCAACCCTGATGCGAGCGGGGCTTGGCAACGGCGACCGGACTCACCCACCACTTGGAAACTGGTACCACTCGAGTTGGTCCACGAAGCATAAGCGTAGCAAAGATCTCCGGCTGTCATCGGTTCAGGACAGGCCAGTAGGGCAGATAAGAGGAACTTGGCTCGTTTCATCGATATTGAGGGTCTTAAAGAGGTTCCACCGGTTATGGCCATGAGTTGTGACAGTAGTCGATGGTACTCTCGATCAAGATCATGGGGGACATGGTTGAGTGTCTGCTTGACTTCTTCAACGCTAAAACAGCGGCTCAGCTCTTTCAAGACCAATGTTACCCAGAGGAACATGCCTTGGGAATTTGTTTCCAATGTCTTCTGAATCATATCTCTAGCGGTCGATGGGAGTGATGTGTCTGTTCCAGATGTAATGAATTTGTTTATGTCATCCTGAATCAAACAGTCTGTGATTTCCAACCTTCGGCAAGACTTCTTCAAAAATGTTCGCAATGAGGGTTCGCGACCAGCTAGAAGAATGTGAAGGTTGACATTCCTTTCCACAAGATCAAGGATAGTAGAGAGACAACCACCTGTACGATTGTTCCAGTCATCAGTGGATTCGTCAATGGCGTCGATACAGATGAACACCTTTTTCGCTGACAGAGACAAAGCACTGTTGAGTACTTGGATCAAATTCCGTTCGTCCACAGAGGCAGCCTTTATCAAAGATTCAGACAACCGTTCAAGATCATCATCTGCGACTTGACCCAAGACCTGCCAAACGAGTGTCCTCAAGAGGTCCAGAAGCTTTCTTTGGGCTTCGCTACCGGCCCAAAAAGAAAAATGCAGGCCGATGTTACCTCGGTTTCTGAATTCTTCGGCGATCGACTTTATCAGAACTGATTTCCCGCATCCTTTCGTTCCATAGATGCAAAGAGTCCGATCGAGATGAGAGCCTGGGGTTGTTGGGGGGTTCTGGACCCAATTGAGGAACGTGGCATGTGACCAAATCCAGTCGCAGGTCCCAGATAGTTTCCGAGGGATGAAACTGTCGCCTGATGGTCGTAAAAGAGTTCGCAAGTCAAGTCGACGGCTTGCAAATGAAGAGCCCATTAAATCTAAAGAAAGCGATTAGCGGAATAATTCCCCTTTCAACTTTGGCATTAATCGTTACCTCTCGTCATACTCTCTTGACCATGCGTAATGATTAGTGTTAGAGAAGTTTTGATCTGTGTTAGATGAGTTAACGACTCGTTGAGTGTTTTGTCGAGGCTGGTAGAGAGAAGAAGAATCCTTTTCAGGTATCTAGTTGGCTCTTTCTTGAGCTTCGTGGCCGCTGGAGCGAAACGAGTTCAACCTTTAACTGGCTAAGCGATGTTGATACTCGCTGCAGTCGCAGTTGACCAGATCCGCCCTGTTTGCACCGTTTCTCGATATCTTGAAGGATGCCTTCGAGATCATGTAGCTGAAGAACAAGGTCATCTGCCAGCTTTGCCGCGACCTTTCTCTTCGAAAGTCCGTGAACCGCCGTGGTTGCTGCCTTGATGAGTTCAATGAGGCCTGGAACGGCCGCAATGACGCCGACAATCTCCATGACTTGCTCTGCCCTAGTTCAGAGGTTGAGTCCAGAGTATAGATCGTAAATCGAAGGTTCTTGGCAATGCTGAGATGAAAGAGGGAGACTCTCAAGGCCCAGCAATGCCTCGATGCGGGGCTGTCAGCTACTTGGAGGGCCTCAATTTCAGCCCCAAATACACAGACGAGCCTGATTTTGTAGTTACCCAAGCTGCATTGAGGCTGCTTACTTAAGCCCCATAACTCACTCGAAATTACAATCTAGGCCAATCACAATCGCAGGCCAGAGTTTCGGTGTATCGTACAAAAAGGCGAGGCTTTTCATGGGCTGTCATTCTCGCCTTGTTGCCAAAACTCAGCGGTTCAAGATGAGCCTAGCGTTTGATGTATGTACCTGCGTGGCACAGTATCGGGGATTAACAGGGCATAGATGTTTTTGAACTATAGTTTGCGGAAGATAGCAAGTGGGAATGGCGATGCCAAGCATCTAGCTGACTAGGGAAGGCTTCCAAAACCAGACTTTGTGGTCTGTTGACAATATCCGTCGGCTTATCTTCCTTAGACTTACCCCTCACAAGTTCCATTTTGCACTTCGTATGTCGCCAACGCAAATACCGAAACTCTCATTCAAATATTACTTTCGAGGTGCATATATACTTATCACAATCTTGAAATGGACCCTAGCTCAGTTTACGCCTCTCTCCCCCTCGATCAGCCCCAAAAGGAAATCAGGTTTGTTGAGATACTCAAAACCTCTCTATAGCTTTAATGCAGACTCAGCAAAACATCCTTGTTAAATGCCCCTAGATTCTGTGCTTTATCTTACGTCTGGGGCGCTTTAAAGGAATATGAAAATATTCTAGTTATCAATGTGACCTTTTCAGTCACTAAAAGTCTTATAGATGCACTTAGTAATATTTAAGTCCACTAGGTAAAAGCTTTCCTGGATTAAGATAAGAACGAAATGTATCTCTGGGTAGATGCACTTTGTATCAATTAAGCCAATAATAAAGAGAAGAGCTATTGAGTACCTTTAATGAAGGATATTTACTCTTCTGCCTAGAGAACTTTCTGCTCCTTGGATGCGATCTCTTTGACTTTTAATATTCCTGCTGTGATTGATCTCATCTCTGAAATCTCCGTATGTCTGGATTAAAAAGACTCAGAAACTGGACTAGAGGCCGCTATTGGTATCCTCAGGAATCTTCCACCACGTCGATTTCACATTAAAATTAGTTATGAAAGTTGGAAATCAAAAAATCACCCAAGTGAAGCTTTTCAGGCAAACATCATCAACGACTTTAGCCGACTGGCATATTGGGAGCGAGCATGGATAGTTCAGGAACTTATGTTGTCGAAAGAGGTAATAATGTATTACGAGACAAGTGCCATCGGACTTGAACCCTTTGCGCGAGTTATAAAATGGGCCTTGAAATTGCTCCAGGAAGCTGGTGCGCCAACGGCTCTTTCTCTTCCAAATACGACTCTTCCACAGGCTCAATACGTTATCGCCAACAGTCTGAATGAGTTCAGCACTGTACAGAAGGTCCATGAACTACGAATACAGTATCACTGCCCCTGTCCGGAGGTCCACGACATGCGCTTTCTTTAGGTCTGGGGCGCTTCATTCAGAGCTACCAACCCAAAGGATCATGTGTACGCCTTATCGAGCATCGCAGATTTGGATATACGACCGCGATACGATGAAAGCGTATCTGTTGCAGACGTTTATGTTGAATTCTGCGTCGAGCAGACAAAGAGCTCTTCTTACGCGCCGCTACACTTTCCCCAGCACGCGGGGCTATCGAATGGAGACCCAGCGAAAGTCGGGTTACCTACGTGGGTACCAAACTTCCCGGCTTGTGCGGAGGTGTTTGGAGGCCGTCTCAATGTTTGTTTATCTCATACTGGGCGGATAGCGAAGCTATGGAAGGACTGCATCGGACGTGTTGAGGATATCTCGATCCGCGATCGAAGTCTGCTTACATCCCTTCATATCGACTGCATCTCAGATATCAGCCCAACTCTTCATCCAAAAGAGGATATACCTAATTTCCTTCAACATCTTTACAAACTGCTAAACGACGCATTCAAGGCTTCGGAAACTCCTTACCGCAAGGACTCTCATCCATTCTTCAAGCTCGCTAGTGCTTTCTATCATGTTAGAATTCCAGGTACGGTTTGGAATACACTCGAACTAATCAGAGTGGCGAGAATGCTTCTATACCTTCACATTTCAGTCTTAGCCTCAGGGGAAAACGACAGCTACGAGCAGAGCTTTGGGGACTTCCCAAAGAACATCTGCTGTGATCTGGAACACTACATAGAGACAGGAGACTTGGATGATCAGCCTTATTTCAGATTCTTTGTGAGAACCATAAGTGACAAGTCTTTTGAAGGGGTTGATTGGCCACGCAATTCATCAGACGACCTTCGTCGTTTTGCGAGGAGGGGCATTTGAGTGGCACGTACGATGGGAAATGAGTTTGCAGTGGTTCCTCCGGAAACAATTGTAGAGGATAAAATAGTGTTGCTTACTGGTTGCCATGATCTTCCTTTGATTAGGAAGGTAGAGGAACATCATATTTATGTTGGGCGGGTGGGATTTGCTGAAGAGATTGTTGAGAAGAGGATCGAGGAGCACAAGGCAGGCAATGCGGACCTGGAGCGTATAGAACTTCGATAAGAGGTTATAAATTACATTAGTACTAGGAGACAACCAGGAGCATCTAGTTAAGTTTCTATATATAGCATAGGTACTGTCAAACACTTAGTTGCACAACTAACTGCCTATCAGTAAAATTATGTTTGATTGGCAGATTAAAACCGACACTAATAATTTTTATTCAAGAGGAAATCGCCATACAGCTGTTTGAATTACCAAGGAACGCCAAGATGCTCCGTGGGAAGGAGCCGTGTGATTTAGCCAATACTGGCTTGCAATTCGATTATTTGTCGGACCAAATTATGTCAAAAACCGGTGTATTCATATTACGCCAAGATATAGCGGGAGCCGTGCATATAAAATAAGTCGACTTTCCAACGCCAGCACCAACATTCTTCCTTGTTTAGCTCGCTTAATTAAGCCAACTAAAGCTTTGGGAAATTGATGACCAGTGGGTATCATCCGCGGACAAACCCGTTGAGGGTCAGCTCGGAAATCCGTGGATATTATTGGATAGCCTCATACAACAGCTCCCGAGAAGAGCAAAACGTAGTGGTGACTAGGATAGTCAGCAGTCATGATACGAACTATACAACGTCTTCAGAATAACTATAAAGGGCAGAGACTGTCTCGACCCAGAGTGTTATTTGCTCAGTCTTCATCAGCACCTTTCCATTTATATCTCAGTCAAATCTACAACCAAACTATTTCAGTCTTTACAGACCATTTCCATCATCTTCAACATGCAAATCACCAACCTTCTCGTCATCCTATCCGCAGTGGCAGCTACCGTTGCCAACCCGGTACCTGACGCATCCAAGCGCGATGTCGCCGAAGACGGCTTCGACTTCGAACACGCATCTGAGAATACTGCTCATCTCATGAAGCGTCAAAACCGCTACTGCTACCAGAGCGGTACCAAGTTTGGCGACAACACTGACTGGGCTATCGACCGCGCCGGTCGCTGGTGCTCTGGTAACGGAGGATCCGGAAGGTACCGCCAGGGCCAGCAAAAGAAGGGCTGCTACAACTATTGGCAGTCTGATAAGAACCACCACTTTATTTTTGAGATGCAGAATACGCAGCCCAAGGATTATACCTTGTCATCCAAGGAATGCCAGATTTGGCTACAACACATGATCGAGAATTGCAGACAGGGAGGCACAAATTGGAACAGTAGATTCAAGTGGCGGTATGTTTGTTTTACCCATATCTCTTTATTTCACTTCTACGCTATGCTCTGTGGATAGGATAAGGCTAACTAGATCCGCAGTGTTGACCCTGGCTCAGGAAGATGCCCTTAGAGGGTTTCATGGCAGCTGCCTGCGCTCATCGGGCATCCAGCCCGGAAATTGAGGAAGATGCAAGTAAGGGTGAGGAGCAGGTTTATTTCTTTCTTTCCTCTGTTTTCCTTCTGTTTATCCTTTCCAAGACAAAGCGGGTTTCGATCCGAAGATTAGTCGAGGGACTGAATGGAGGATGCATATAGGAAGGCAACATATATTAGAGCACTATATACAGTAACATATTAGCCGTGCGTCGTTTCTTACGTGCAAAGAAGCCTCCTCTGATACTATTGAACACCCAGTTAGACAACAATGACGCTGGAAGGTCGCAACAAGCTTGACCACCCAATCGGCTAACTTCTAGATTCCAAGCGATCTAATGAACTTACTGTCAGGTCGCGATAGGTTACATGTAATGAAAGTTATAAGGTTACACGTCATCCATACAAATATGGTTAGGTTACAAGGTCTGTCCAGTCATTATAGAGCTAGTTCGCAAACTATCTAATCAGTAGTCTACTAGGTCTTGATGTCAGTCCGGCACGCCTCTCCCACTGCCGGAGATAGTGGGAGACATTGCCAGAACAACTTTGTAGGGATTAAACAGAATCCTTGATAGGCGACTTGCAGAACGGACTTGCGACAAAATCAATCTCGTTATCTATGCTTACTACTGTCCGGAAAACACGAAAAGGTTGCTGTCAAAACACAGTTGTTGATTCCTGCTGAAGCTAAGCAATATAACAAGTCGTTTGAAAGTTTATGTGATAGTCAGTCCACCCTAAAGCACCAAAGTCTTTCAAATCCTGCTCAAATAGATCAAGAGTAAGCGTTTGGACCACCTTTCCATGTCCTGTAACCGGGTATGTTTCAGTGGTCTTGAATTTCTCTTCCGCGTCTTCATCTTTCCACTTGTGAAGCCACACGCATGCTACGACATCCTGCCCTTCCCAAGTCAAGCCTCCCTCGATCCAACCCATAACAGGCGGTGACACATAAGGGTACAAATGTTGAATGCTTGGACCGTAGGCGACTGTGTTCTGGAGGGGATGGACCTTCTCTCGCACAGCCTCGCGGGCTTCTGGCGAAATTGAGGCTGGGAAATAAACTGTTCGGACTTCGTTATGACGTGATAGACCTCTTGAGATATCGCCCCTAAGAAAATCGATTACTTGTGTTTCCACCGGAATATCCGATTGAGCCCCAAGGTTAGCCAGTAACTCCCGGTAAAGACCCGATCCAGCGAAGTCGGTCCAGGCTTTGGTGAACTTCCAGCTGATTAAAAGCATGCACAATCCTGGTGTCTCTTCGATTTCGCCATAGCACAGCTAGTTAAAGTCATTAACAATATCCAAACACTCGCTACTTCTAAGCACTAACCCAAGTCCAGTACTCCTTGCTTGATTTTAGTGGACTGAACAACGACTTGTCGATTGGGGTGTGTTCTGGATACCCAAATTTGATCCAGGTAGTGATTGGTGTGTAGCGAGGTCCGTAGGCTGCCATGGCTGCCAATTGGTGTGAGAAAGAGGTTGAGTGTAGAAAATGCAGCCTGGGCTGGATGAGAGGGGGGAACACCTGTTTAAGTACCGCCCCGTCAAGGGTACCTACCGTAGCGGCTGAATAAGCGCGCGCCAACGTTCCCCTTCAAATGGATGGGGTACCCTGGCATCTAACACGGGCCAAAAAAAACTAATTTGTAATTACTTGTTGGAGGAAGGAGTTATAATAAATATGATGTTGGACCAAAAAAATAAATCCTTGAGAGAACACTACTCGGATATTCTTTGTTTTAAAAAGACGAGAATCTTTGGGCTTTTGTAAGTTATCCTACATAAAACGCTTGCTTATACTAAGAGCTGAGTCCATACAAACGACTATGTTTCTATGAAATTGACACACTATATAAACCCACATGTATCATGCCTCAAGGCTGATTTGGCTTTTGCATTTTGTTCTCATTTAATTGCTCCATATGTCTTCAAAGATCATGTTCTCGCATCTTCTTTCAGGACAGACGCTGAGCTGGCGAAGCTATATCTTGGATTTTTCTGACCCAGAAGGCAAGCTAGTGCATACATTGTGTATGATTCCGGGTTCCACAAGGCGTCGCGAGTGTCGGCATCTATAATCCAGTTTAGGTTATCTAAAGTAAAGATTAGCATGTTGACTGAGATATAAGCATAGGCGAACTCACACCAAGCTGGCTGTTCATACGTCTTATCGTTTCCCAGGGCTACATGGAATAGCTCGTGGAACAGAGTCATGGACTGCGCATTGTAATCCTTAATGCTTCTCCCCTCAGTCCTGATTTGGCCGATGTTCAGATGATCCCGCTTGTAGTTGTACTTCATGTTCTGTACGCAGATCGTCAATGTGGGATTCGAAAATCCTTCACCAGTAGCGCCAAGATTTTTACTGTCCTGTGTTTCAATGGAGCAGTAATCATCAGGCGAATCAGTAACCAGATAGTTCTTAAAATCAGAGGACCAAAATGGAAAGTCTGAACTCAAATATTAGCTATGAGAAATATGGAAAAGAGGAGGTCTTGAATGGAGAAAAAAATATACATTTGTTAAAATCACCATTGGGCGGTTTGGCGACGTCGTGGACCTTTGTGATTTTTGTTTTGTCTTCGTCATCTGCAAACTTCTCACCTGTGGCTGGGTCGTATGCCAACTCATCCCAATCCATCCCTATGCACAAGACGCTCTTGTCAGCAAAACACCAAGTTAAAACGAGCTAGGCCTGCATACCTTCTAGCCATTTGCTAGAGCAGAATAACGACGGCTTCCCTTTGACAGGCTCCACGTTGCCATCGATAAAGTCTCTGACAGCCTGTAGGTTTTCTATTGGAACATCTCAAAGATTGATCAAGCAATGAAACATGTGTAAGCAGGCGACTTACCGCGAACTGTCTGCCTATGTTCACCGTCCTTGGGTGGTGGATCGAGACCAAAGAATGTGCACATATATGGTGCTCCGTCCTCCGAATCATCCGCTGCGTACTGTAGACTAGCATCGACAAGCTTCATGGCATCTGTCCACCATCTACGAAGTAAGGGTCTGTGGCTGTCACATCCACCAACCCCAGCGCCACCTTGTTTGATATTAAAGACGTTTTCAATTTCTCCAAACACAGGTTGGAACAAGAGAGCAAATACCAAGAGGAGCCTGATTAGGAGAGAGGAGCGGTGCAGGGACAACATGGAGACGTCTTGAATAAATGAAAGTATATGGATGATATAGTAAGAATAAGGGAAGCTCTCAAAGGTAAGTGACTGATAATAGGAAGAAATATGGCAATAGAAAACCTGGGACCTTGAAGCAAATAAACTAATGGACAGTTCAAGCTATGGAACTGGAGTTGCGGGCAGGGCTTGATTATCAGGCAGTCGTATCTGCTGTTGGCAATAAAGATATCTTAAAGACGGTAGCAGAGGCAATCGGCTGGAAGGTACAAGGTACAATTGATTCTGACCTCTTCCTTCAATAGCCGCTCTCATCATCTCTAACAGTGGCGATACCATCGGAGCCGCTGGACCTTTGGCTTTGGCGTTCGACCAACAGCATAAGCAGGGATGACCACACCACAAGTCTATCGTCATCGAGTCCTGAGCTTTGCAACTACTGTAAGCGCTGCGCTCAGACTGTCAAAGACGAAGAGGCATCAAGAACGATAACTAGTGCCACAACAGGCACATCACACATTTCAACAGTGACCGCAGTGGTGATGACCTGGGAAAAATGGTATCTTGAAGAGTACACAGAGAAACAGCTCTCCTCTATGGCAAAGGCAGCACAGTCTCGGCTCGACAAGCGGTATGGTAAAGTAACGGCCACAGCGACGGAAAGGACAACTACATCCGAGACCACGACGTCAGGAGATACGACTACAGAAGAGGCCATGCCGACTCTTACGCGCTCTTCTGATACTATCCCAACATCATCTGGCTTTTCCTGTGCTTCTACATCCACATACAAAGAGTGTGGAGGAGCAGGCGGCCGACAAGCTTGTGTCACAAAGCCAGGGTGCGCTTCATGGGTCAACACAGACAAGGTGACAATGACAACGCCCGAAGCGACTCCCGTTTGTGATCAAGGATGGAAGACATACACAGCGGAGGTGCATAGAGCCATTCCCACTAACGGGGGACCGCTGCGGTTCTATATCCCGGTGGTAGATAAGATGGGATCAGACTGGAATTTCACGATCAGCAGCGATGATGTGAAAGAGGCTGTGGACTCTTGGGCAGTTGGTAACGATGACGAAAAGTCGATTGAGGGTGGTAAGGGAGGGAAGAACCTTGGGATCAAATGGAGGGTCCCAGGCAAGTCGGGTGGGTTTCTCTTGAACCTTCGCGTCGCAAGCACTGCTGGCATTAGATACAGCTGGCACGTATGTAGAATTACAACTCAAAGACTCGGGCACGAAGGGGAAAATAGCCTTCAAGGCATTTGGGGGTATTGTGAGTATATACAATCCCTGTTTAATGAGATGATCTAACGTAATTACCAGAGCGCTTGTATGTCCAACTGCAAAGACGAAGCAACCACAACCACCGATATCGACGGCATGGTCTGTACACACTATCCCTGCACTCATCCCAACTGCGAGCAAGGCCCGGCACCCAAACCCCAAGCTGCCTGCGAGACGGTGGAAGATGGGATAGGTGTTCCTCTCTTCTACACGGTGACAATCGTGGCGAATGGGTATAGTTGGATAGATGATGACGGGGCAAAGCTGAAGAAAGAAGAAGAGGGTTGTGGAGCAATGACGAATTGGGGTCACTCCGAGATTAATGTTGAGACTGGTGATGATTGGACTGCGAGACATAGATTTTCTTTCACGTTGCCGATAACAATCAAGGCGGGATGTGTAGAACGGGCGATTGAAAGCGCTGGTGGCCCATCGGGGATCCAATGTGCGAATAAGGAAGGTGATTTGTGGCTATGATTTAATCGTCTCAAATAGACTTGTAAGACTACTGAAGTTAACAAATGTGTTAATTACCTAGTGTGAATCTCATGAAACTAGTCTTCTGTACTAATCGAAAGATGGCAGCTAGGTAACTAATTAATTAATATCACCCACCAGCCAGGCAGCCCCATGCCTGTAGGCAGAGCAATGCCCGTGAACATCATGTCCGTTTAAGGAAACTTCCGAAAAGATTTAAATTGAGCGCATCTCTTTTGTCGTGAATGCCAACAACGCTCTTTATGCAATCTTGAGCCATGGCACGACCAGTTCCCCAGATCCCACCTATCTTCAGTGCGGCCTTAGACGGTGACTAGACACAAGTTTGCTCCTTAATTCAACAAAATGTTGATGTCAATGGTATCGACCCAAACACAGGCGCCACCGCATTACACATGACGTGCACGCTAAAAGGAGGGCGCCTGGTTAACAAGCTCTTGGAGGCCGGGGCAGACCACTCGAATATCGAAGATGACATACACGAGACCCCGATGCATCGGGCCGCAATTACTGGGAACTCGGAAGTTGTGGAGCTTCTACTTGAAGCTCGTGCAAGCGCTTCCGGGAGAGGACGAGACGGTGCAACCCCCGCACACATGGCAGCTTGGAATGGCCATATTGATGCTTTGAAGCTCTTGATCGTTGCTGGCGTGGACATGCATGTCGTCGATGATAGCGGACAGATGCCACTCCATGTGGCTGCAAATCATGGAGCTGGGCCAGCCACCTTAAGAATCCTTCTTGATGCGGGCTGCGGTATAAATGCCAGATCCAATACTGGGGAAAGACCTTTGCTTGCGGCAGGGGGATATGACGATATGGTCGAGATGCTTCTTCAAGAAGGTGCTGATGCGGAGATTGTGGCTGATGATGGTATGACGGCTTTGCAGGTAGCCGTGAGAGATGGAGTGCGACGTCAAGTACAATTGATCCTTGGCACCAAACTCTCTGACATCAATGGCAAAGCCAAAGAAAGAATGACGCCGCTGCACTTTGCCGCACCCAGGTGGTATTATGAAGACATCACTTTACTCTTACTAGATAGCGGTGCCAATATCGATGAAGTTGGCAAGGGCGGAAACATAGCACTGCATTTTGCCTGCGAGAATTGGCAGGATACTATCCTCAAAATGTTTCGCGACAGGGGAGCTAACAGGGAGATGAAGAACAAAAACGGAGAAACACCGTTGCATGTCGCCGCACGCATTGGGCGAATTGCGCCTCTTCGTGCATTGCTTGAAGATGGAGCTGATCATCGGATGTTGGATGGGAGCGGGAGGACCCCGAGGCAGAGTGCAGAGACTGCGAAAGTGGAGCATATCAGAATGCTGATAAAGCAATGGGATGACGACGAATCCTCTAAAGAGGAGCTGAGGAGTCAAGGGGAATGCAAGATTCATGAAGCTGCTGAGGGGATCTGGGATGGGATTGTAAAAGTATGACAGGATATTGAAGCTCCAGAGCTGTCTAAGTAACTGTAAATATAGTAATCATCAGAGATCGTGATAGATCTAGTCTGAATGGATCATGTGATAACTCCTACTTAGCTCAAGGTATAAGCTAAAGACATTCAGTCCAGGCTATCGCTGCTTTGACATAAGAGCAAGGCATTAGCATACAAGCCTGAAACCTGTAAACCAGGTATATATCCTATGCAGCCAACAGGATGCTATAACTTGCTTGAGTTGTGCCTCTGAAATTTCCAGATTTGATATTGTCTTGACAAGTTCCTTGACACGGCTTTCCTCATCCTGCAACGATAGATCTTTCGCTGCTAGTTCCATTGCCATGAGTTCGTTGCTCTTCTCGAGGTTATTCATTTTGGTTTGGAACCTTTCCAGGTCTGCTTGTAGAGATTCGATCTGATCATTTGTTTTGATCTTCTCGGTCTGGAGCGTTTCAATCTGAGTAATTGACTGTTGCAATCTTGTCTTGAGAAGTTGTACTTCATCATTTGTCCCACTTCTCTCAATCGTGAGTGTTCGAAGTTGGGTAGTTGACTGTTGCACTTCTGCCTCAAGTTTCTTCTTGGCTGTCCTAAGCTCTGAAAGACTGTACTTCTGAGCTGAGATCTCGCGTTGATCTCGCCAAAAGGAATTTTCCAAAGAGGAGATTTTCCCTTCAAGATTGCTAATCTTGCTTGCTGATGTTTCTTCCGCAACCTTTGCTTCTTGTTCTAGACTCTCGTATTTTTTCTTCCATGACAGGGTTTCTTGGCGAAGAAGGGTTTCTTGACCCGTTGATTTTGTCACTAGTTTGTTAGAAGTGGCACGTTCATCCGCCAACTCCCTTTCCGATGATGTGATGATCTTGTGATACCTTGTTACGTCCGAGTTCGTAATCATGCAATTACGAGAGTAATACTGTCGTATCGTATTATGAAGAGCTTTATTCCATTCAGAAGCAATCGTATGAGCCTGAGAAACGTGAGATTGACAGAGACAAAGGGTGGCGAGATTGTGTAGATCGTCAAATGTCGTGCTCATCGGTGCAGCTGATATGGTTCCTAGCAAGTCCCGTACTCCTGAGATAGTAGTTTTTCTGATTACTCCAGGAGGCGCAACAGAGCGTGCGCAGTAAGTACCGGGATTCCTGGAGTCTTCGCCAACACATAATATATTATCATAGTTGGGTGAAAAGTACGATGTGGTTAAAAGAAGTTCTGTCATCGAAGCTGTGCTGATTCGTGGTTATAGAGTAAGGTGAAAGGAGTTGGATGACGGAGAGCTGAAGAAGCCATGTTTTAAGGTTTTTAGACCCTTGTCTAACGTTCAAGGGGATGGCACAGAATAGTGGCTGTGTTCAGCAACTAACGACCAACATGCATATTGTGAAACTAAATAGTGGAGCTAGACACAACCCTACTTCCCTTTCAGGGCTAAAAGTCACGTCATGGCGGGTGCACATGCTGAGTACTACACGATCTCTACTTAATAAAAGTTTAAGTTTGTAATAACGGTTGCCATAAATGTCTTGGCTTACAGTGCATGGAAATTGAGGGTGAAGATTGACCGTGTCACTTTCACAAGCTATTGTTGCTGAGAAGTTGAGCCGCTATCATTACTCGCGATGTAACGTTACAATAAAGCAGGGGGTGCGGACCCTGAATAATCTATCTTACTGACCCCATGTAATCGAGATACACCATTCAATTGCTCTATCTGTCCCTAGACCTAAATCGTCAATTCTCTCGTCAATGGGATTAATACCAATTGATCAAGTTGAACAGTTTCACTTATCGCATCCTTCTTGCTGCTGGGGTGGAAAAGGAAGTCAAGTCATGCTCACCCGCATTTGGTGTAGTGCATGGCTCAACTTGTGTTATAATTGCGAAATTAGTAAGGGGCGTTTTGCGATTGTGGCCTTTAATAAGGAAAGATGCCTTATATACTTTATTTTGTGTTTCTTTAGCTAGGTATATACCCGATCTCGGGCTGCTAGGCGTAATTGGAAGAAATTATAGCAGTTCCATCTGGTCGAGGACTTTCTGAGTAAAAGCAAGATGCTCAAAACGTATATAATACTTCAAGGCCTTCATCTTTCAATGTGCAACTTGCTTCATCATTATCACAAGAGCATTTCCTTATCCCTCAAAATCAAGACCAATCTCCCAGCTTATTCTTTGCAAACCACTCTCACAATGGGTTGCACCAACCGGACTGAAATCAATATCCAGAACACCACCAGCAAGACGCTGAGTTTTCGAAAGGCGCAACACGAATGGGGAAAGTTTGACTCCTGTGAAGACGGGCGTTAGCAAACCCATCCATGCTTCTATTTCATTATTCTGACATACCTCTAGCTGAGAAGGAGATTGAGATATATCCACAAGATCTCGACAAGAAGAAGATAGCTCCGAACAAGGAGTACAAGATCGGCGCTTGGAGCCGTGAAAACACTTGGTCTGGTTGCGACGGAAGCCTCGAGCTCTGTGACGACACAGTCAATGTGGCTGTAGCCAGGATTAAGTACTACTCGTTTCATGATCTTTCCTACAACCAGCTTAGCATTGGTTGCTCGACCCGAAGGTGGACCGTCTCTCAAACAGGCGCCTACCTTAGCAACCATCAAGCTCTGGGAGCTATTGCTGTTACTGTGTCTGGTATTTAGATAGCAACAGTATCATATCGCTAGGATATGAAATATCAATGTTGTCGAATTCTGTTTAGTAATTCTCAGTTCAATCAATTCAACGTTTATATTATATTTCCAGTCTTGAGAAAATATTCTATGGTTGTGCGATTGACCTTAAGATCTTCAAGCATCAAGTGGGCTAGGAGCCGTGCCATTCTGCCTCATGACCATAATAATAAAACCACAGAGCTTAAAGAAACTCGGTAGAACCTATTCGAGTTATTACCTTCGGCAAAGTGGTCCATAAAGTGTCGGGCCCGTAATCTCCTCCCAGCCTTCATAGCCAACGCAGCGGAAGCACCAAAACACTCCATCAGGGTCATACTTCTGCTTGACAGAATTTAACCAGTCGTATTGATCACCGTAAAACTCATATTTCCAGTCGGGGTCATACGGAGTCTCTTCATTCAGGTACGTTCCAAGGCCAGGACCAGCAGCCTTCATCGCCGGGAGCTTTACCGATACGGCGTAGTCCCTGACCTCTCGCACTCCTTGCATCCCACTATCAGAAGGCGGCAAATCGAAATTCTGAAGGAACATATATGTCTTTCGCCATCCGGGATGGACGGACGTGTTGGGCTTGGGCTTCAAGACTTCTCCGCCGCCCACGAGTGAGAAGGTCATAATAGAGGCTATGGCCTGAACCTTGGAGTCGCTCTCGGGTAGTACTGCATGGAACATGGCTGTCAGATTCTTCTCATTGTTGGTCAAAGATTCCTTATCGAAGAATTGTGACACCTGGACAGGGCTGGGGCTGTTTGATGCTGGTGACTCATATTCTCCATAGTCGAAGTAATCCCCAAACGTACCAAACTTCTCGAACGTCCAAGTGATTAATAGGTCGCTCCCGTTAAGAGGTCGAAGGAAGTCAACAAGTTCATCGTTGATGGTCCTCTTTGCATCTTCGATTTCATGCGACAAGTCAGAGGAGGTAACATTCTTCGAAAGCATCTTCCCAAAAGTGTGACTATAGGTTGGCTTCGCTCCAAGGACTCGAATAAGTATTCCATTTCCTGAAAACCCTGCATCTGAGAGAGTAGGGTATTTTGAGTGAATTGCCACAGTGGCATCGATCAGCGACGACATATCGGTGTCTAGTGCTGCGATGCTTAAAGAATGTTGCAGAATGGGCCGTGTAGGGTACACTTTGATAGTCGCGGAAACAACAACGCCAAATGTACCGCCGCCGCCGCCTCGAAGAGCCGTGAAGAGATCAACATGCTCGCAAGCGCTAGCGGTGACGAGCTCGCCCGATGCAAGAACAACCTGGAACTCGAGAACCTGGTCTGCTGCTAGTCCAAAGTCATGGGTAGCTGGACCGTGACCACCGCCTTGAAGATAGCCTCCGATGGCGCCAACAGTCTAAAGATTGAGGTTAATAATGTAGGTGTATCAAAAGGAATTGGTTACTGACTCTGGAACCTCCACCGACGGCGATATGGCCATGTTTAGCTGCGAATTTATAGACTTGGTCCCAGATATACCCAGCTCCTACAACAATTGCACTTCCGGCCCAGTTGGATTTGCATGAACTATCAGACGGGTTGTACTTGGCTTGGAATTGGAGCTCGGGTTCCATATGGTGCATCCATATCGACATGCTGCCGTATCCCTGGGATCTGTCATGTTAAAGGTATTAGTGCCTACCCACCAAGTATGGACATAAAGAACTTCGTACCGTCCCCTGACATCGTGACCAGTATTCTTAATAACCAGTCTGACATTATTCTTGTTGGCGAATCTGATACCAGCTGCAACGTATGCAGGAACAGTTGCATTCACACTGTAGACAGATGCGCTACCCAAGTCACACACAGGGCTTCCAGCTATCGAGGCATTTATCGGAGCGCAGGTGTCCACAACAGGATATGCGTAACCGATTGGGGAAGCTTCTCGAAATGGAATACTCTGGTATGCCTTGCTAATCTGCTGGCACTGCGTGAGATTCTTTGCGAGACCATCGTAGCAGGGTTTGGCGAGAGGCTCGTTGGCGATGAGATGTCCGTTTATGGTAGTGTTGAGGGCATTCCATTTTGTATGTGAGGGCCAGCAGTTATCTGTTGGGGTCTGGATGAGTTTGACAAATTAGTTTAGCGTCCAGTTTGTGAGTCAGAAGAAGCAAGCAAGGTTACGTACACACTTGCATAGAGCCCAGGCGGACGAGACTCTAACCAGGAGCAAAAGACTTGTAACATGCATCTTGCTTTGTGTCTGAATGAGTGCAGGCTCAATAAACAGCACTCCTACATCTTTATATAAATTTTACTTCTGGTTCCTCAAGGCCCCCAAAGCGGGAACGTAACTTCTCAGCCTTGGCACATCAGAGGCGCAAGCTGCTTACACGCGTGTTTTATTTTATCTTTGTTACTACCCCTAGACTCAAAGGGCATATTGGCGGAATTTGAAGATGCTGGCTTTGGTGATTGGCTCCCGTGCATGATTGGATGTAGAGTTAATGGAATGTAACTAGCCATTGCTTATGCAGTTAATTAAAAAGCGCATTCGTAATACGCGTGTCTAGTTACAGACAGACTTTAGAGGGCAAAAAGGATTCGCAAAAATCCGGAGATATTGATAAAGAGCTCATCTTCCACGTCATATGGGTTATGTAATACGCGTGTAAGACAATTAATTACATAACGATCTTATACCGATCGCTGACCTGTGACTTGGCTGGCTTTGCAGGACACATTCCCTAACAAAGGCAGAACAGGCTTTCAGAGCACCCAGTGCAGTCCGATGGGGGCGAAGAGAGGGTACGCGGTGAAGTCCCTCGGAATTTCTGCGTCTTTCTATCCCCTATGCCGTGCGAAGACCACAGCTAGGACACCCTCGGGGATCTAACCCAAGGAAGATAGGCATATTTCCCGTAACATTATGACGCACAGGTTTTGGGTGTAATGGTAAGTCTCATGAAGTTAACATTCTATCGACGTCCTATACAGTGCACCACAAGACCAACCAAGATTCTAACTGTGGGGCGTGTGACCTGCTGCAGTCTTCGCACAGGCTTCCGTAAGAGCCCCACTAGCCGCTACTACTGTACAGTGTGTAATAGCACCTTTTTTCAAGCGGGAATGCTAGCAATGACATTCGCCGCCAATATATGCGAGACCAACCAGAGGCGTCAGGCATCTTCGACATGTGAAATCCCCGCTCGATCTCTCGATGCTGCCCAACCGAACCTAACTTTGCCCACGCCGTGCTTAGAGTCTGGGGCCGAGCCTTGCACCTATTTCAACACTACGACGATGGACTTCTTCGCCTTTTCGGCCGAGATTAGGCTTAAGATTTATTCACAGCTCCTCGTTCATCCTGCACCCATCAAGTTTGAGAAGCGGGAATATCCCTTGCCGCCACGGCTGCGGTTGGAAGAAAGTATTGACCTGTGTCCTGCCCTTCTTCGCATCAGCAAGCAAGTTTACGACGAAGCCATCCCCCTTCTCTACTCCGACAATTGTTTTCACTTCCCGGAGGAGGACAAAGCGACGACAGGATACGCCACAGGAACTACCCTCGCTCTATTCCTTGGGCAGATCGGACTCCTGGCAAAACTCGTTCGCCACGTCTGTATTACACTTCCTAAACGATCTACCCTATTGGATACTCAGCTTGATGAAGACTATCTTAAGGACCTGGACCTCATACGAGATGCCTGTGTCAGTATAAACAAGCTAAAGTTATCCCTTCCATTCACCAGTGGCTTCCCCGTCTCCACCGCCTCGCTGGATTTGATTGACATGCGGCTCAAGGCTCTTCCGCTGCTGCAAGACGTGATAGTTAATGTGAGATGGTACGGCGGGGAATCAGTGGATGCGAGCGATGACGAAGCGGAGGATCTTGGCGGTGTCGACGACTGGAATCATCCAGATGGCTGCCTAACGGCAAAGCTGCGCGAGCGCAGATGGACGGTCCAAGTCACCAAAGTCCCTCCGGTGAAGGAGGTCTGGACCGACCCTGATGACAGGATCGAGTTTGAAAACGAAGACGACTACAATGATTATATGACTAACGTATGGAGCCGGCGTGAATGGGAGCGAGAGCAGGAGGAGGAAGCGGAATATTACTATCAGAGGCAATTAGCAGGATATGCTATGGGTTACGCAGACGACGGGGGGCCTCCGTGGTATGCAACAAGTCTGCTCCTCCCAATGTAAGAGGCTAACGATGTACAGACGAAGCTTGGCCATCGAAGGAGGCAGAAGGGGGGCGATGGAGGCTTTCGAGAGTCATGGATGGGCTAGCCTTGCGAGGTCAGGTTGCTTGGAGCCCGCAGCCGCCTCGTAATGGTCCTGTTGAGCAACTCCTCCGCATTAATATTCTGTTTCGGGCCTTAGTACGTCTCAGTTCTCTGCATGGCAATTACGGGGTTGGCTTCATTGTCAGCATCTATTTCTAGATTGAAATCCGGTTGCTTTCGCGTCAGCTAGTCGGTGCCGGTCTGGCTATCAGCGTCCGGCGGGCGACCTGAAGTCAGCAGCAGTGACAAAGATTTTAAATCGTACCTGATATTTGTTTCTGTTGAATATTGGAGGGTTCACCCTCAACTTCAGGATTAAGGTTCAGGATTAAAGTTTGAAGCCCTAAACTTAGATCGTAGGACTTTCATCTAGGACTTTCTAGGACTCAAGTCCTAGAAGGAACCAGTCGAAGATATAAGGTCTCAATAGTCCTTCGATTGCGAGAGCATCA
>PVPY01002125.1:0-13663 GCA_002982035.1 Fusarium algeriense | reverse complement strand
AGCTATTACTATTAGGACTATAACTATTATAATATTAATCTTTTTAGGTATAAAAGCAAGCTTAAAGGTAGCTTTAGTAATAAATCCTAATATTCCTTTTAATTTAATAAAGAGAGAGTTTAAGTTATAACTAGCTAATAATTTCTTAAGCCTTTTGTAAGTTTTTATAATAGTGCTGTTAGTAAGGTTAACTACTTAGTCTTTTATAGTGCGGTACTTAACGGCATTAGTTCTGCTGCAGTTCGTTCTAATTATGCTACCGATTTAAGCCTATAGAAGTCGAGTCAGTACTTGTCGTTTTGGGACTCACGGAAGGGCCTGGGTCGATAGGGAAGAATAGACCTGTATCTTTAACCTTCTCATTCAGCTCCATCCATGGCACGGATGGTTGTACGATGACATTGAGACTCAAGGTCAGTGAGCATTACTGTCAAACAATTGATCTTGCTGGGAGACTTACTCGTTACCATATACCTCCAGAATATTATTTATATTGATGAAATTAATACTAACGCCACCGAAGGGTACTAAAAAGTAGCCCTCGAGACTGGAACCTCTAGAGTAAGGGACTAGCCATATTAGATATTTATACTAGCCTCACTTAAATTGGGAACTTACTCATTAGTATATATCTCTTATAATAAATCTTTATAATAATTGCTACTTCCTTTATTAAATTTGGGCATATAATAGTAACTGGCAGCCGATCAATATTAATAGTAGACTAATCTAAATAGCCATAAGAATATAGAATTTCATCTTCTATACTTATAGCATCTTCTCCCAGTGCTTGTCTTATCTCATGGATGGCCTGCGAAAACTCATCAGACTAAGTGTTTATCATTTATCGCTCATCTTACCAATTCCATTTCAGCTTGACTGGCATACCGGGATTCATTACTGCTCTCCTTGTTATGATTCACCATAGCATATAACAAAGTTCCACCAATAGCCGTTGCCGTTACAGACAGTGCTGAAGCAAGGACCACAGGTCTCTTTGGTTGTTCTTTTCTTCCATGTTGCTGACTGCTCTCTGGTTCTTTTGTTTTCTTGGGGCTGGCATTATGAAATACTCGTTGACTAGGTCGCCATGCTAATGAAGATGGCGCTTGTTTTCTGAGCTGAGGCAACAGGGGACGAATTGATGATTTGAGCATGGTGAGAAATGGGTTGGAGAATGGTAAGGACGGTAGGAAAGTGGAAGAGGCAATAAAGCAATGCGATTACATCCAACATGTTCTAATGTACCTCCCATAATATACCGATATTCCGGATTAGTTATAATTCTCGGGTCCAAGCCGGAGTCTACCATATTCCAACTAAAAGTAAATAGTGGGTTTCCGGGTAGTTCCCGAGTCATTTAGCGTCTCACCCGAAAAACGCCGGGTACAGCCCGTGAAAAGGCAGATCACCCCTCCCTCAATCTCGGGTTCAACTTCTTTCTCCACTCTTCGGCCTTCCAATCTCGATAATGGACAATCCGTCAGCACAGGATGAGGAGGTGGCCGTTCGTGCGACCAAGCGAAAGCGGGTAGCACTGGCATGCGATAATTGCCGGGTCTGCAAGATCAAGTGCGACGGCTCCAAGCCTGTGTGTAACCCCTACGGGGTTCCGAGTGCAGACTGTATTTACACTGTAATTGCTGGGACAGCCAAACAGTTAAGCGAGCAAGAGTTAGTATGTACCTAACTCCATATATACGTGATCTATTATCGCTTATTGGTTATCAGGTATATCACGTCCTTGCAGAAATAGGTACAGGACATGCAATTGGTTATAGATCAGCTCCGCCAAGAAGCAGAAACAGCCACCAAAAGCCCTAGAGAACATGCTACTGCCACTACCACCATAACAGGTGGGCCGAGTCCAGTGAGTGCAATGGGAGCCACCACGCTCACTTCAAATCATCAGCAAGACGAATTCTTCGGACAATCCTCGGTTCACTCCCTTCTCCGAGAAGTATCTCAACCGGATCGCCACAAGTCGAGGTCTACGGCCCCACATCGGGATCGGGACCGGAACCGGACATCAGTGTCCTTGGCCACAACGCTATTGACAGCCGAGTTTGCCCTACCACTGCAATAAGTAGCAGACCTGCTTCTTAACCTCTACTTCAATACTATCTACATTTTATATCTATAGATACATTCTATAAGTTTTAGAAAATAATATAAATCACTATAAATATTAACTAAATACCTAGGACCTTAAATAGGCCATACTGGAGATATTAGCCTTAAAGGTAATTAATACCTTATAGTATCTTACTTTTACATTCTAAATGCCATATTCACTTTTAGCTATAAGTTCTTAAATATACTAAATAAGGAATTAGCATTTACTATATTTAATATATATATATAAAGCATACTACTAATAGATATCCTTAATAGAGGTGACTTATTATATATATAGGCCTTATTACTAGCAAGCTATTATACACTCTTAAGTGAGTATCTAATTAAGTGCTATAATATTATAGGATTAGCGTATTGCATTGCAGTAGGGCTTAGCCTTTATACTAAGAGACATACTAATTAACAATCCGTCATAAAGAATTAAGTGCATCGAAAGGTTTGGTATAGATGTTTGCAGATAGAGATGTAAGGTCATTTTCCTTCTTTCTTGGATCATTTGGCTAATATTATATTAGGACAGTTTGCATAACCCTAAAGACCACCTGTCCTCCAAATGACAGATAATGTTCTCGTCCCAGCTGCAATAGACGATAAGTTCATCGGCACGGACTCCAAATCATACATACAGCTGGAGGAACGATATCACAGAATCACTTCACAGTAGAAAACATAAGCCTAGCCAAAATTCTCGGCAAGATCTTGGCCTCCATCTACTGGCCGAGCTTGCATTATGACTTTAGTGCCCTCGTTCGGTTAGACGGTCTTCTTAAGGAGACAAACTCAAGGCCCCCACAGGTACTTTGAATGGCGTGGTTGTATAATGGCCTACCCAGGGCTTTGCTTGGCAGCTGCAATCTCACCAGGCTGGAACCCAACGTTGTTGGCTGAGACACTTGAGAATATCATGTACTTGCCGAAATTTATTGTTAAGTATCTTAACAGCACCGATCAGGCTTACAAACGGTATGGTAAATGTGAAAACTGTAGTGTGATGGACTTGCCAAGAGACTTTTTGAGTGGCTGAATGAATAGGCTCAATTGTACCTGTTCCAGCCTTAATGAGTCTGGATTCACACTGGCCAATAAAAGTAAGCGTCGCCTTTATGAGAGCCCGGCCTTTATTAATGTGGCAATAATAAGACGTCCCATAAGCAACCGCGCTGCCTGCGTATTAAATGAAGGATCTATGTGCCATAAGGCGTAAAGCGAATAGAAGAGATCATATGGCTCCCTAAAAGTCTTCTCATGGAAGCTGCCTCGAGCTCATGGTAATTGTCTATCACTGTTTGTTGCTCCACGGAGATAATTCCTGCCAGAACAATGGCCTTCAAAATGCAAGTTCCGAAGCCAAAAATGAAAAGCACAAACAAGCCTTGCCAGGAAGAAATGGGGATAGTCAAGTCTGCATTGCCCTAATGTCAGCACGTTGCACATATAGATTGAGAACAGCAGCCATGCCTGAATTCTGAGCCACTTTGATCAGCGTGTAGCCTCCCAAGGCGTCAAAGCATAGGAGGAGAAGTGCTTTACCATAAAACAGGTAGACTGCTTGTGTTAGTAGAATATCCTGCTAGGACAAGGAGGAGCCATATTGGACCAACAGGTGGGAAGCATCATTGATTGCGACAGAATGAGAGGCAAGGAAGCAAGTAAAGATGCATTAACAAGTGATGGCGGCACTAAAAGACGTTAGAAATAGAGCAGATGATGTGAGAGTAACAAGGAGAGCACGTACCATCACCATGAATTTTCTGCGCCAGCACAGCGACAACAGTCACGAGTACAATGGGAACAGAGGCCAAGAATATTACGACGGACGCAAAGTTGGATGCGCTCGCTTTGCATAAAAGGCTAGTTGAGTTGGCCAGACCAGCTTTCACAGTCCCGGCCAAGGCAGCCAATTGCACAATTTGGTGATTCGGTAACGGCGAATCTCGACTGACAATGAACACTAGAGAGGCCATAAGAGCAGCAAGTATGCTAATTGCCACGTCGAAAATAATTGAGGTGATCCAAAACGCCACTTATGCACACTTTTAGTCAGGTTACCGCGCTGTGGATGGGGAGGAAACTATACACTCATTTCGCAGTGGCATAACCTGTTTGGCCTCGCGAGCTAGCCGTCGGTGTTCTTTGCGTAGTACCCGGTGTGACTGCACCAGCATCTGGACGTCGAGGCTAGAGCGAATGCCGCGAGTTGACGAGGAGCCGCGCATGTTAAAGTATGAAGAGAGGATTTGTGTGTCAAAAGTAAAAGAGCTGCTCAAACTGGCCTGCCAAGTGCCTGGTTGGTTGGATGAATGCAAGAGCCACTGGAAAAGATTGAGACCAGTATCCATGCCATTGTCGTCTTCGCTCGTCTCCTCCGATTGCATGAACCAGCCGTAGGCAATTCCTTGGACAATAATACCGGCGATAAGTAGCAGGACCAGCAGTTGGAGAAGATGTAATTCACGGCCCAGTACCGGACCTTTCTCATTCCTGTTCAAGACCAGGGTGTGTTCTAATGTGGCGATCGAATAAAGGCGACCCAGGACGCTTATTATGCACCGGTAGTGGGTAACATCCATCCAATTATTTTGCAGGGACTTGTTGTATGAGTCGAGAGCGTGTATTATATTGGCCGGTCTATCCTCGTTCTCCAGGAGCATTTGGCGAACATTCAATCCCTGTAGCAAACTGGCTAAAGGTACTTCGTCGACGAGGACAAAGTTTCTTGCTTCTGTGACGAGAATAGTGAGAATTATGGCTAGTATTAGAATGGATACAGCATAGGGTGTCACCGGGAAGGCAACGGGGAGCCGGGCGCCGAGCAGGCTGAGCCGGACACGGTCATTGCATTTTGGATCCGATCCAAATACATCCGGATGCCCAAAGACATTGTCGATAAGGATGTAGTTGAGCCAAGGAGCCAACCCACAAAATATGCTCGCATATGATAAGTCTGAAGGCTGATCTCTTGTTTGAGAAAAGCGAAGATCCGATGCCCAGAACTTGCGGCCCCAAGCTCCACGCCAAGAAGGTCTCACTACTCCCAAAAGGAGCGTCAGACAAACGGCATCTGACAGACAAAGAGCATGGCGAAATGTCTGCCAAAGGCTTGTACCTAGTAGGATGAGCCCGGCAACGGTAAGAGACACGTTTATGCTGTTAAAATTACGATTGTTGGGGCATCGATGACGCACGAGCGCAACAGTGATTGAAAGGCTGTATAGCGAGAAGCGAATCTGTCGGGGAGTTAGACAGGGGTCTTGAGATGAGATGCCGGGGTAGTTATACCCCTTTGCTAAGCAGAATTGGATTTGTGATCCCGCAGTTAACTGCGAAGCTGATGCCATCGAAGACGTCCATCTTTTGAGGAAAGCCGAGAGGATAAGTGAGTCTGTTGAGTTGATCGTGTGAGAATTAAGCAAGTACAAACAAATTTGAACTGAAATGGCTTACGGATACTCAGTCAGGTTCAGCTGGCAACGTGAACGCCACAACTCACGTGGGGGACTGCCATTGGTCTGTCCCCCGCGCTGAGTTGAGCTGGTCACAGGGGTATCTATCTACCAACCGCACTACGGAGTACATTGAGGACAGGCTCCTGCGTCCAACATGGAATTCTTTTCTTATCACTTGCATCACCAACAATGCTGCCACTCACCGTATTCTTCATATGGGCTTTTCTAGCCTGGACAGCTCTGTACCCTCATTACAACCCATACTCATACTACTATGTCGGCGTCACTGTCGTCGTCGTCATCACACTGCGCGGCACTTTCCACCTGGAGATGAACCTGGGCTGGGCGCTCGCCTGGGCTCAGTTCTTCCTCAGTATGCACTTCGTGTTTGTGCCGGGCATGCGCCTCATCTGGAACGCTACTTGGCTGGCCCTTCTGGCCGGCCTCTGGTTTCTCCTTTGTCCATCAAACGGCTGGGTCTTCTTCCTGCTGTTCTCAACGATAGCTGCCAGTCAGCGATGGGTTGTCTACGTCCTTTATCTCCATTACTGGCTGCACCCCGATAAGAGCGCCCTTCCCCCTTTCAGCTTCTTCGCCCGCTTTTTGCGTAGACCGAAGAATCCATTAAAGCGCCCAGACAGTTCTGCAAACAGGAACATCAATTATATGTGCATTCGGTGCTGGGGGTTTATATACGCGTCCCGGCTGATAATGGGGTCCTCCCTGCCGATTGTGTGGCTCACAGAGTGGTATGACCACTACGACAAAATAGAACAGCTACAGAAGTCAGCAAAAGCAGTTCCCAACGACTCAAACACCCTCTCGTCTTCTTGTTTTGTCTGCAATCTATTATTACTATCGCTCAGCGACAAAGGTATGGAGGCCGCAAGGGTGTCGGCCGAGTGCCTCCGCATTAAAGTCTGGGACGAGCGCCCACTAAGCCTTCATACGTACGTCCAGCTACATGTAGGTAAACATGCTGTAGGAGCCCGTCTTCTCGTGGAGAGAGGCAGTAGTGTCCAAATAGGTATGTGGCGTCGCATTGAATCCGTAACAAGATTTGTTGGCTAATTATGGCTCCTTCAGCAAGCCCAGCGGCCTCGGAATCGACAACCAGCTCGGTTGCCCACTGGGAGCAGGCGAAGCAATGGATTAGCCAATGCCAAGAACATCATTCGCTGTGCGGAAAGTCCCTGGGTGCAGATTTATCCTTGCCAACGCGCCTCCTCCACGTAGAAAAGCCCACTGATCCAACAGGTACCCCAAAGTTGCGGCTAGTTACAACTTCAGAACACATGGCTCTGTATGGGACCAGCCCTCCCTATCTCGCCTTGAGTCACTCTTGGGGAACTCAAGTAGGAACCCAAGTGCCATTGACGCTCAAGACCAGCAATCTGCAAGAGTTCTGTGAGACTGATGGCATCCCTGTCGAGCACATGAGCCAAAATATGCAGGATGCCCTGCGTGTGGTACTTGGCCTGAGATATGCCTACCTGTGGATCGACAGTTTATGCATCATTCAAGACGATTCGGCGGACTGGGCACGCGAATCGCAAAAGATGGCCGACGTGTATGCGGGAGCTATCTGCACAATAGCAGCTACGGCGTCTACTTCAGGCGACGGGGGATGCTTCCGGACGAGAGAACCGTCTGCGTTGCGGATTTACCAAATCAGTGGGGAAGAGGAGGACGAGGGGGTAGAACATGAGAATCTCGAAGAGGAAGCATCATCCGGTTACAACGATAGCAAAGGCGGCATCTCTCTACGTTTTGACGATGGCTTCGACTTTGAACGCCATGTAGACCGCTCCCCTATCAATCACCGTGGCTGGGTCTTCCAGGAGCGTCTTCTGTCCCCACGTATTCTTCACTTTGGCGAAAGAATGCTATATTGGGAATGCTGGCATCGTTCGGCGTCAGAGGTGTTTCCCCACGGCTATGTCTACAAACGTTACCCGGATGACTTTGTGGATGACTACGCGCCGCGCATTACCTGGATCTCATCCCGTCAGCAGCTTGAAGAGGCTGAGAGCGATGGTCGAGGGCTTTACTGGTCTTACCAACAAGGGATCCGAGATCGTCCGCCGGCGCCGGCTGATGATCCGGACGATTTATTACCTTGGGATAGGAATAGAAAGAACCAAAAGTTCACCCAGAGGGGTCAGACGTCGCGATTTTGGCACGATATACGGAAAGCTTCTTCAAACAGTTGGAGGCGCGACGAAACGGAGGCATCGGGATTCCGAGATTCCTTTTGGCGTTTGCTCATGGTCCATCACTCTGACAATGAAGTTGGCCCCGAAAGCTTTACACACATATGGTATCAACTGGTTCAAACGTACTCACGGGGTCAGTTGACATATGCAAGTGACAAACTTGTTGCTTTTTCGGCTGTGGTGAATACTCTGCAAAGAAAGCACGGATACACATATTTAGCTGGCCTGTGGCGTGAGCATCTGCTGCCTGGATTGCTTTGGTTTGCCCAAGAGGGCAGCGCCAGTCGCCGTTTGACGATGGTGTGGCCGAAGAACGCAAATCCTGACCAGAATCGTACTTATGTCGCTCCGACATGGACATGGGCGTCTCTAGAGGGAGTCATCGATATCCATCTCGTTCCTGAAAATGCTAGGTACAAGATACGCATGAGCCGAGCTCTGGCCACCGTTGAAAATGTTACTATCACATCACTTTCTGGTAGTGATATGTCGTCAGCTCCACTACAAGGGACACTGGTCATAGATGGACCAATATTTCCTGTAACCAAGATACCAGCACCCGACATAAGATATCGTAAGAAGATTTGGTTGGATACGGGAGGCAATCGTCCTGTCTGGGCTTGGTTCATGCGTGATGCTGACGAGAAGGTGGACGACTGCGATTTCTTTTGTTTATCTCTATTGGAACTGGAAACATCCACATGTTTTGACGACGACGACGATGAACCGAGCTGGGAAATACAAGGTCTCTTTCTTAGCAGGAAAAGAGAGTCTGAGGTTTTCCAAAGGCGTGGTTTGTTTTTTGTTCATAAAGAACATTCGAATGACAAGGCAAGACAGGCGTTAGGCAATAAGGATAGAGTGACGGTCACAATCGTGTAAGCTTGGTCTGCGACATTTTGTTTAGCCTCTGGGATTTGAAGGATCGCACAGATGCAGATAACGCTGGTCAAAACATCTGGCCTTATGAAAATAGTACAAGGCATAATGTCTTTTGTTTGAACGCAAACTGCACATCCCGAGCACGCAAGACGTGGCCTATGCCGTGATAGTCATGTAAGTGATAGCGGTCACAAACATTTAATACATGGGCTGTGAAATGTTGCCCTTAAACACGGCCCCGTGTGGCAGATCCAATGCGTAGTCTGCCTTGCCCATATTCACCTTTGGAGGGGGGGATGCAAGCCACAGGGCTATGCCAACAACATACCAAAGAGCACTGTACTTTCAGTACATTTCAAACCCGTTGGATTTGTGTGGCATCCACTAGGTGTTCACCGCTCCAATCGGCTTCCGGAACATCGCCATCCAGCCCATAGGGGCGATATATCCACTGCACAGCCTTGTGGCTTGGACTGCCTGGGACCAAGAAATATTCTCTTTATTTTATAATTCGCCTACTTCAATAAGTCTCACGTTACTTGCATCCTCTTCATACTTTAAAACCCCTCTTCTCTCTGAGATTGTTCTCTTTACATGCTTACTTTTCTGTCTGCCGCTACTCTGTTCCTCTTGTTACTACGTACCAATAGCCTGTCAGTCCCAGTGGTACCTTGCGAATCTTTTACTCATTTCAAGGCTAGTCCTGCCATTTGAGACGAGGCCCGATTCCAATGATTCTTTTGCAAGGCAATGGAGGCATTTGCAACTATCCAAATTATCTCAAGCATTGTTCAACTTGTGGACTTCGGAGGTAAATGTGTCGCTAAAAGTGTAGAATTATACCGGTCGACTGATGGCATACTGGGCGAAAATGTCGCCATTCAAATTGCTGTTCTTCACTTGACAGGATTGAATGATGAAATCAAAGACTCAGCCAACTCTACTGCCGATCAATACTTGCGAGAGCTGTGCAATAAAGTTACAGAAATATCTTCTGAGTTAATTAAGGTCTTGGGATGCCTGAAAGTACAGTACATGGAACGAAGATGAAATGGAAGAGTATGCGAAAAGCCATCAAAAGCGTCTGGGGAAAAGAATAGATTAAGGAATTGGAAGCAAAGTTGTCCGACGCGAGGAATACCCTCAACTTACACATTTGTGTAAGAACAAGGCAAGATCCCGTCTATCTTAATAGCCCTCAGTCGACTGACATTACTTAGACAGCAGCTCGGAGGCTTGGAAACACAAGTCGCTTCACGGTTCGAAAATTGTGACAAGCGGACCAAAGAGATATTCGACGCCGTCGTTAAGAGCAGCGATCTGTTTGAAACGGTTTCTTCCGATCATTTTGTGCTTATATCTACTAGTCATGAGGAAACACGGAAGGAAATACAGAAAAGTCAAGACACTACGCGCCAGGAGGTGCTCCAGGTTACAGGTAAATTGGAGAAAGCAAACCAAGAGCAGCAAAACCAAACTCGCAAAGAGATTCAAGACTCCGAAAGCCGCATCATAGCCACCAACATGGATTCTAATCGCGATGTAGCCCACAGGGTACATTTAGCAGAAGTCAGACTGCGTGAGACGACTAAGGCGACTGCAGAAGAAAATGCTATCCAGGATGAGCAGACCCAGTCGCAGATTGCAGAGCTAAAAAAGGCACTTAGGGTGTTATCCATTCAAATAAAAGCACGAGATCAAGAACTACAGGACCTCCTCACAGATTTCAAGACATCAACAAGCCAGGAGAAGCAGAAGGTACTAAGCGAGCGCAGCAATGCTGTGACTACAGCTCTAGTTGCGTTGAAAACAATCTATGAAAGTCTCCAGGTTAGTTACTTCAGTTCTGGACATAGAGAATATTTACCGACGATGTTCTAGGAAGTGCTCAAGATTTGTCAGTCCAGACTCTCAGAGGTGATTGTCAAAGCACGATTAAGTGAGATCTGGCAAACTGCCAGATACATACAGAAGCCGGCATCTACACTTACTCGTGGAACAGAGATAATAACGCTGGGATCCAATGACACACATAGCCATGAGCAACCACAGACGGCCAGATTCTCCCACGCTCACCTAGTCTATTACAGATACCATGGGAGAGAGACTCCATGATTATCGATCTGGCGACAATGGAAGAAAGGTGGCACTTCAGAAAAGGCCTCCAGACTACCGATATGTCATGCATCAACTATGATGGTATTAGTTTGGACGTCTCATGCTGCGATTGCAAGGCACTATGGCTGCTAGCTAAAGCGAATGCAGTTAAACTCCGCACTTTCTCACCAGACACTGTCGCTTTCACAATCATGGAAAGGCCATTTATCTAGGAGGCTGAAGGCAGACATAGAATACTGGAAGTATTTTGCAAAGAGAAGGGGCATGCTCAAGGACTCGTGGGAGGACGATCTCATCTCTATCCAAGACGAATTTGAGGCCAGTGTCCGGCCAGAGACTCCTACAAAATCCAAACTTAATTGAAACGATCTAGCGCCTCAGGACCAACAAGACGTTCATATTCTCCTACGGGATGTAATCGGCCACGTGACCCCGATAACAACACTAACAACACGTACCCTGCGGTTAAAGGCAGAAACGCCCGCCTGGTATGTTCCTAATGTTATGAGGTCTATGGGTCTCTGAATAACTGCCGAAAACCAAGATGATGCGGCTATTTCACCTTCAAGGTCTACTGCAGTATTTGGGATTAGTAACCTTCCACAACCTTTCGTTCTGTCCAAGGACAGGTGAAGGAACCAAAGATATCTTCAACAACAGAAAACAATGTATCGAAATTGGGGAAGATAAGCCTGACTTTTCATTTTCACTATCAATTATCTCTACCTATTAATTACCATATTTTGCAAACTGAACTTAAGAGGACGCCGATGAAGCGCTACCCCTTGGGACATGCTGTAAATCACGTATCGACCTTGATCCTTCACCCTCCAAGCTCCCTGGATAGTCACCGTGGCTAGGGCGCCGTTCACTATGAACTGATATCTCGGTTGTCTTCACTAGACTTGCTTCATTGCCGAAGATGTGATGGTTGCTTTCTCCCTTTCCAACACGAACCTCATAATCTCCTGTAAGTGTTCCTTGGGCTCCAGTGAACGGTTTTCGCCGTTCTCTATTCAATGTGTCAAGGCCTACATCCTCATGGTGTGTTGCATAGTAAGCCCCTGCACGTGACATCACTTTGTTGCCATGGCCACTTCCTTGGCACTCTATTTGGTCCTCATGGGCATTAGGATGATGGTGCCGGGTGGCTCCCGTGACATCTTCGACCTATTTCGCGATTCATTTCCGGCCAAGTGAGAGGTTGTAGCCTCGCTGGTATTACTGTCACCGGGGTCATCATTTTCGTTTTTCTTATATAACTGTTTGTAACAATTAGCTTTAGATGCCATCATAGAGAACTTGAGAGACCGCAAGAGGATGACTTACCCGATGCTTGACAGGCACGTATACAACTTTCACAAGTCCAACAAGCCCTATGACAAACGGAATGAGCTGTCCAGTCGTGTTGACGGTATAGACGCCTCGGACGGAGTTCCAGTAGATGGTCAGCTCGACCCCAACTATGGAATAGACCAACGCCACGACATTTAAAACCGGCCCCGCTATGATAGGCAAGGTCCAATGATGCTCAAACCCATCCCGTAACTGACCTACCCTTTTATCAACAATATTAGAAATAGTGTGGGGTAAAGTTACCTCATGCGCACGTACCATTTCCATAATTCCATCGGATTGACCATTCTTCCTGTAAGTATCTGTTGCAGTAGAAACTTGAGGCTTATATTCCGCTCAGTTCTTCGGTCTCGCCTTTTCTCTATTCTCAGTCGCCTCGCAATCCACGGCGTGTTGATGAGGCCCCAAATGGATACTAAAGCCATGAATATAGAGAGAAAAGCGAAGAATTGTTGGACGGAGTGGTTGTATAAAGACAGTCTTGTAAAAAGGAAGCCAAAGCTTCCACAAGGTGTCTCGATAAAATCTGTAGTGATTCCTTCAAGCCAAAACCAACTGCAGTAGATGCTAATAGCCATTAAAATCAGAAAGGTGACTACATCTCCGAGAGTGCTCCGTGTAATTTCTACCCTTTTATTATCATCCGGCTGTTTTGATTCGATGCTTAGCACAGTAAATACGCCTCCAAAGATGATATACGTAAGTATTAGCACTTCAGCTGCATATATAGGCTGAGCTTGCGCCGTTATAACGATTAAGGAAGTGGTTAGCGCAAAAAGGAAAATGATGTATGCCTCCTGTAGCGCATCACGGCCGTCCTCATACCAGCCGTAAACAATCAGGGCAGATATCCACTGGAAGTAGACTCCTAATCGAATTCCCAAACCATAAAAGTCGGGATTTCCCTCGAAGCCGCAGCCATCGCCCCTCTTCTGTTTGCTCTCCGTGATCGAGGCTGCCGGAGCTGGAGCAGCGCCGCATACTGTCAAAAGCAACAAAGCCAGGAGTAGGAGCATGAGAAACCTGTTTTTGGCCATTGTATAATATATAGGATATACAGTATCTTTAAATGACAATAAAGGATTAACGTGGTATTGAAATGTTTTAATACGGAAGCATGTTATGACGAACTTCGGTTGGGCTGACATAATTGCCTAAACCTGGAGAATTTCCCTAGCTTTATGTAATTTAATACTAGAGAACAGACAGTAAGATTTTCCGAAGTTAAGCCGTAGTGGGAAAATGGGGGGATAAGAAGGTAAAATAATTAAAGAGGTAGGGAAAATCTAAGAGGTTATTAAAAAATAGGTCTCTAGGAGTTAATATTAAATAGGTAGAAATAGGCGCTTAATTTATAGGCAGTATAGGTAATAGTTAAGTTTGTAATAGGAATAAGAAGACTAAAAGTAAATTAAAGGATATAAAATACTAATTATTAAACTTAATATAATGTAGTTAATACTTATGTATATTAAATAAGTATTTATATTAAAATTCAATTACTTT
>PVPY01002124.1:0-19693 GCA_002982035.1 Fusarium algeriense | reverse complement strand
GGTTAGGCCAAGTTCAATTGATTTTCATGTGAAGCCCTGTCAAAGATTTACATAAAACTCTCCATTACTATTCCCAGAGAAGAAGAGGCTCTCATAATCCTTGTAAACATGAGGCTTTTTTTTATTATCAGATCACGGTAAAGTCAGTCCAGGCGATGTCTTGGCAGACCAATACTATCATACGATCAGTGAAAATCTTCTAAGATTAGATGGATCACGGTGGTTCCACGGATTGTGGGCGCGGAATCGCTTCCGCTGGGGAGAGTGATATAAACAAGCTTGAGCCAACGTTACATTGGTGTTTGTACCACTGAATGTCAAATGTTCAATATGGCTGATCGTAATTCTCATCGTAGCTCCGACGTGGAAGCTGCGCCGAAAGAAACGCAGGAGAAGGTCACTAATACTGATATTCTTCGACAATCATGGTCTAAGAAGGCTTTGATCGTTGCATTCACTGGGTACGTCTCCCTTACTTCTAGCTTGAGTCTACTATTAAATGACGGAACAGTCTTTTTGCAACGACTTTCATAACTCAGTTCCTCAAATACGCGACAAAAGTCTACGATGCATACGCAACATCTGCATTCCAGCGCCATTCAGCGCTTGCAACAGCAAATGTTGTCAGTACAATTATCGGTCTTGTTACGTATCCTATTATGGCAAAGTTCTCCAACGTATGTATACCTTTCACATTGTGAGGCTCAAGACTAATGGCAGTAGGTCTTTGGACGTGCGGAGGGTTTGACGTTCTCTATTCTGTTTCTCGTGCTGTCGCAAGTCATGTACGCTGCTTGTCAAAACATCGAAACCTACATCGTACGCTCAAATCCCATTCAGTTTCATTCATAAGCTAACGTCTTAGGCCGGCGGAATCTTTGAATCAATCGGCGACACCGGCTACGTTATCATGCAACAAGTCTTCATCGCCGACACAACGAGCCTCATCAACCGCGGTCTCTGGACATCCCTCCCCGAATCATTCGCCTCAATTCCAACCCTCTACCTCGGCTCCATCGTCGCAGACTCTGTCCTCAAACACTCAACCTGGCGCTGGGGTTACGGAATGTGGGCTCTCATCCTCCCATTCTGCGCAGCGCCTCTCATCATCACGCTATATGTTCTTCAACGACGCGCGAGAAAAGCAGGGTATAGAAGAAAAGGCGCTTGGGACGCTGCTGATAAGACAAAGCCGTTGGGGAAGAGGATTGTGGATCTTGTTTGGGTTGATCTTGATATCCTTGGTGCTACGCTTCTTGTTCTTGGGCTGGGACTTACGCTTATTCCGCTTTCGCTTACGGGCGCGAGGAATAGTGATCGTTGGGACCAGGGGAGCTATATCGCCATGCTTGTCATTGGCGTTGTCGTCGTTGCGGCGTTCTTCGTCTGGGATACAAAGTTTGCAAAGGTTCCGTTTGTTCCCTTTCGTATGATCAAGGAGCGAACTGTCGTTGCAGCTTGTGTGTTGTCCATGCTTGATTTCTTCCATTATTCTTGTTTCACGCTTTTCTTTCCGAGTTATCTTCAGGTTGCTGGTGGTTTCAGTCCTGGACATGCGACTCGCATTGAGTAAGTTGCCCTTGGTACTCGGCTGATATGATGCTAACTTTACTAGTAACGCTCTTCGTGTAGCATTCCAGATCGCTTCGGTCCTTGTTGGCATTTTGATGAAGTACACCAAGCGCAGCCAGATCTTTGTCTTCATTGGCGTTCCGCTTTGTGTTCTTGGTCAAGGTCTTATGATTCACTTCGTCAACAACAACAACAACAACGGCGGCCATGCAAACGAAGCATCGTTCATCACAGCAAAGACTCTCGTCGGTGTTGGTCGTGCATTCTACCAGACAGCCGCTCAAGTCTCTATACAAGCTCTCGTCGCCAAGGAAGATGTTCCTGTCGTGACGGGTGTATACTACGCAGCCATGAACTTTGGCGGAGCTGTCGGCACAAGGTTAGACCATCCCTCCTCTTCTCACCAACCAATACTAACAAATACAGTGTCGGCGGTGCCATCTGGAATAACATCCTCCCTCAGAAGCTAACAAAGTACCTCCCCGAAAAAGCCAAACCCAACGCTTTCAAAATTTACAAATCCATCGTTGTCGCTCAGAAATTCGCAAAGGGCACTCCTGTTCGAGCAGCCATTGACCAAGCATATCGTGAGACACAAAGACTTCTTGCTATCGCTGCAACGTGCTCTCTTGCACCTATGTTGGTTGTTATGTTTGCGCTCAAGGCTATTGATTTGACAAAGGTTGATGAGGCAAAGATTCAAGAGAATAAGTCTACCGATGGAGAGGTCGAACTAGCTGTTTTGAGGGAGAATGTGCAGGTAAAGGATTAAGATTGTTAGTTAGTTGGAGGAGTTAATCGAAATATGTTGCTGTATTGAGTCATAAAGTTGATTGTACCTGTTGTTTACAATGGATCCGCTGCTTTGACCTCGTTTCAGCTGACACGATACTGAACTTGTGTCGAGGCTTATCCTTATCTCCAAAGCTGAGAGTCCCTGCTACCAAGACCAAGTACATACCAGATATTCGCCTTCTCCACTAGAGTAAGTACAACGGGTAGATTGCGACAACATGAAGGATTACACTTCAAAACGTTGGCTTGATATGCCTCGTTGAGATCTCGTAAGCTTTAACTGTTCACAAGCGCCCGTCAACTGATTACGCTTCAACCAACATCTCTTTACAGCATTGGCAAAGGCAGACTATAGGAGGTAAGCCGTTGCAACCATTAACAAAATCAAGCCAACCAGATTATTTCCAACCTGAACACCCGCCGAATCCTTATCATTTCCGCTTCCGCTTCCACTACTCTCCTCCGACTTCTCCCAGTCACTCTCATTCCACTTCGCAAAGCTCAACTCCGGATCTAGCCTTGGTGTCAAATTAAAATCCTCCGCCGTAGCCTTCCTATCGCTCGTACTCCCATTCCAACAATGCCTCTCAAAACACTCCTCACACTGTTTCGGCAAGTCAATATCCAACCTTCTCAACGAGCCTTTAATAGCCGCACAAGCAAGACAAGCAGGCCAATTCTCATCAACACTTCCATTTCCATACGTGGCTACCTGGAATGCGTTCTCAAAAGCAATGCCAACTTGATTAGAGGTGAATTGGGTTTGTGCATAGGAGTAGTTCGTGTAGCCTGTCCATGGGGCGTTGGGTAGCCAGAGGAGGAGAGGGGTAGAGGAGGAGGCGTTGCAGCCGAAGAATGTTGGTTGGAAAGAGAGGTTTTGAGCGACGATGGTGTTTACGTCAGGGATTTTGGGGAAGAGGATGTTGCCTTGGGATGCGGCGAGGGCGGTGTCTGATAGGTTAGTGGAATCTTTGCAAGATGGGGTTAAATTACTTACTGATGAGGTTGGTTCCGTTGACCCAAGAGTTTGGAGCATCGGATGATGCTTCGTAGACGATGATCAAGTCAAGCTTACGCTCAGGAATGATCAGCGGCCGGAGAGGGTTACTCTCGAGAGTGAGACTCCCATCAACCTAAAGGGTCAGTATTATCAATTGATTTGAGTCTGCAAACCTACCAGAAGAAGCTCCGAGACGCCCGTCATACCATCGTTATAATCCTCAAACGGGTTCGGATACGTCGCCCACAACGACTCATTAAACGTCAAATCGAAATACAGCGCCGTCTGATTAACAAGTTGAACCAATGGATTATCATCCTGATCACTCGGAATAGGAACGTCGTTAATATCCGGATTAGCCTGCTGTCTCTTCTGCAACCATCTCTTCGCAAAGACAGGAACTCCATAAAACGAATCAATGAACCACGCAGTAAACGCATTAGTCGTCGTTCCCTGCATGAGAGTAAGTTTATCGAAACCCTCAACACATTCACTCTTGTTCTGCGGCTTTCCATCACTCATGGAAGTACCTAGCCACTTTGTTTGGATAAACGCCTGTACGCGGCCACCGAGCCAACTTCCAAACTCAAATGGTGTTACTTCATAAGCGGTCAAGTTGAAAAGATCGGACGTGTTCAGACCGGGATACATGAGCTTTCCGATCTCTGGGGATTTCCCTGGAACGACTTCTGCAAAGCACATTATCGGCATGGGTGCATCGCCAAGACTAAATGCTGTGTTGTTCGAGGCCATGTCGGAGTAGTTGCTGTATACTTTATCCTCAGGGAGCCATGTCCCCCAGAATTGACCAAAGGTATCTGCGACGGAGACAGGGAAGCCTGCTTCAGCTTTTGCGCCGGCGTTCTCAAAGACTGTCGTAAAGAAACTCGTTTGGTTTCCATCAGGCCCAGAGGAGTAGTCGCGCGAGAAATTCGAGGCCTTTCGGACATTGTCGACGGTTGTGAAATTGTTGGCGGCCCTGAAATGTCAGTCTCAATTGGGAAACGACAGGATTGACTTACAGCAGTGCGACAGTGACAGCGCCTCCGCCGGATAAGCCAGTAATGTACGAAAGAAGCTGCGTCAAGCCACCCGTCCTCGCAGCTCTCGCAGATTCAGACCGCGCATCATAAGCCTGCCAGACGCCCAAACCTCCAAGACCAGACTGCGTGCCTCCACCGGAGACAGAGAGACCAACAATGGGAACATGGTCACTCTTTAGCTTATTGATATAGTTTGTGACGTTAAAGTTGGTGATGTTGGCGAGTTTTAGGTAGTCTTTGAGGTTGGGAATTATTCGTTTCGCGCGTTGTTCTCGCCAAGATGATTCTTCATCGGAGAGGCCCTGGGTTTGTTAGTTAGGGTATTGGAAGGTGATAGGGTGATGTACGTCTGAGGCTTTGCGGATCTTGAGATCGGAGGGACATGAAGTGTATACTGGTACGTATGGATCAGCTCCGTCTTGAGCGAGCGTGACGCTGAAGTACGTTGTTAAAAGTAAAATATGGTGAGAGAAATACATGCTGTAAACTGATCGAATTGTTGAAAAGTCTTCAATAGTTTGAAGTATCAGCAAGAATGAAAAACAGCAGCTATCCCATCCTATATCCCCCAGGATAGAGCCTCCCATACGAGCTAAGGTACATGCCGATATCCAACTCTCCCTCGCTCCAAACTAGCTCAAGTAAGCCGGCGCAGCGCAAACTTCCACCATAAAACTCAATGGCTAATTCCAACCAATAAAAACCCTCAAATCTGTTGCTATCCAGCAACGGTTAATCATTAGTCCTTCGAAACTGAATGCGAATCTAAACGCCAACACAACAGAGTTAGCTAAGAAGCTTGGTGGGTGGAATGTAAGCCGAAGTAATTCGGATTTCGTGGCTGAATTGCCTTGGTGGGTTAAACGAAAAATGGAGAGTATGTTTCTGCTACTGTAGCTAGAATTGTTAATGGCTAGACTAGGAGTTGTCTTTTAGCTGGTAGTGAAAGGATAACTCTTGTCTATTCCTTCTTAGGTAATTAATTTGCTCTGAGTTTTCATCATATCGGCCTCGTAAATCTGAGTTTCCCCGCGTTTCTGAAGTTGAGATTGCGGACCGTTTGTCGTAGAGACCCTCATTCCTGCTGTATCTAAGTGTAATTTTATCTGAGCCATATCTTTTTGTCCCAGTGACTCGCTTAGCACGTACCGTATCCTTACTTTACAGGCTTGTCTATGGTCCCTGATGGGTAAATGCAATGTTGCATATTTTTTTCGTAACGCCTTTGGTTGTTCACTTCTAGGGGCAGTTTATGACCATTGACACCACCTCCATGAATGTGACTTGACATCTCTTGCAAACCTCGTTCTTATTCCGGAGCAAGCTTGAATGACAGTTAACTTGGGGACATATGATCTAAACTAAAGTCACGTTGGGCGAGTCTGAGATTTGAGCTACAAGTTTCAGCTGCAAATGAGATGCGCCTTGAAGGTCAGCAGCCCATGTATCATAAGCATCAACACGGCCTTCTCTTAAATAACCGGGTGTTATCGGGTAGAAGAGAAATGAATAGATGAGAAAATGGGCAAGACTAAACACTTATGACGGCACAAAAGACATTCAGATCCTCAGCTATAAAGACTCAACCGGCAATTATCGTTCGCAAACAAGAGTCTCAACACTGTAGAGTTCAGACCTGTTCATAAGCAGTACCATCTACTCGGTTTCGAGGGAAGGTCAAGTCTGCTCGAGGGATGAAAAGCCAAACGACGACGTAAACTCGACATTGCATCTATTAGCGCAAGAGATGGTAGTGCGAGAATTATTCTTCGTTCACTCGTGAAGCGATCCATCCAAATCACCGTAGAGACTCACACAAAACTATATAGTCACAAAGTACACTGCCCCATTTGAATAGACAACTCTGCCGCCAAGCCCCAATCAAACAAAACAACGGAGGAATTGCAAGCATCACGAACAGAGAGCAACGAGAGCCTCGCACGCAATAACCTGCTTTATTTCTAGCCACGAAATCGCGCTCGTATTGAGATTATAAATGCATAATTTGTCTTAAAGTTAAGGTAAAGTAATAATTGTTCACGCTGCTCCATGGTCTATCCTCTCAATGGCTATGCCTCCATACCTCTTCAATTGGCGTCTTGGCAACCCCTGGGAACTGCAGAACTGGTATGTTGAGAATAAAGTCAATTGGCTGACACCTTGACAGAAAGCCCGTTAATTGTTCCCGATGATGGGTGCCAAAAACACGGTTAGGGTTAGTCCAGCTGATGTTTATGCCTGTTACAGAGAACTATCGATGTTAGTGCGCAGACTATTGTATCACGGGAAATTAACCGTTGCGATAAGACTTGGGATAAATAAAGACGAATCCCCCCCCCGGACGCGCTGGTGATTGTTTTCAGTTACCGACCATTTTCACTCTTTCAGTCGCTCATTTATCATGATTTCTCGTGCCAATGTCTTCTTGGTCATTGGCCTGATTGCTTTGGACGCTGTTGCTGCGGGTCCTTGCAAGCCTATTACGACTTCTTGTAAGTTCGTCGATTAAAACCTCTAATGACGCGTTGCCTAATTTTTCGTGGCAGCAGCCTTGACCTCTGATACCACTGTCACTATCGACTCTACTACTCTGGTCGCTAGCACCGAGTCTACCGCTGCGACGATCACTGAGTCCGCTACTGAAACCACGACCGCTACCGCTACCGCTACCGCAACATTGGACACGACCGTGACCTCGGATCTCACCACTCTTTTGTCCGTCACCAGCGACTTCACAAGCTACACCACTGAAGCAGCCACTACAACTACCACCGCCGAAAGACCCGACTCTACCGAATTCAGCATCTACCCCAACCAAGGTGTCGGCGCCAGTGGCGCTCTCAAAGTCCGAATGCCCCTGGGCGGCGAAGTCTACTTCAACAACCCCAACTCCAACTACGGACCTGGATCATTCGTAGTCAACGGCCGCGGCAAGCTCGTCAATGGGCCTCAACTCATGTGCGCATTCTTCCGAAGCGGTCAACAGTACGCTGACATTGTTGGCTGTTCGCCCGACAACAATGATCCTCAGCTTTCGTCCATTGATTGTGAGCTTAGCGCTTCTGGACAGCTTGACTGTAATGTTCAGGGCAAATTCTGCTACTATAGCAACGACATGCTTAACTGCGAGCCTAGAGGGTTGTATCCCTTCTTCTATATTGAGAGTGCTGGATCTTATGGCTATAGCCTTTCTCTTGGGTCTAATGGACTCAACAACCTGACGCCTGTTCAGCTTGCGGATCACCCTGCGCCAACTACGCCTTGAGGTCGGAGCATGGCATTAGGTCCGTAGAACCCTTTGGTATCTCGTGCGGAACAAAGTTTGCAGTAATTATTATTATTCTTGTACATATCTTGCGATCTAGTGGGTACGGATAGACGATATAGATAACAGAGTTGAGTCTGTATTACTGCCCCAACCAACTAGATTTTTTTACTTGACCTGAACTGGCAAGCTTGAGTATTTGTTTGCCTTATAGAGTGCTCTGTACAGAGGCTCCTGAGTAGCTGACTAAAGCAGTGAGTCCATGAGAGTTTCGTCGTATCGACTGCATTTTTTCTATCCAAGACCTCAATGTCTTTTGCATTATAATATATTATTACCAGTGTCTAATAGTTTGACGCCACCAAGTTCAGCCTTACACTATGTTTCAGCTAGCATGCAGAACTTTTACTTAATTCAGGTTATTCAACGGCATATTTGCCTTGAGTTGGGATGTACTCAAACTCAACTTATCACAAAGACACAAATGTTGTTCACCGGAGGCAAGATAGCGCCACTGTCTTATGATACAAGCAAGCAAAATACACAACAACGCTATGTCAGGGTCTCAAATAAATACGCCAAGCGCAATAGCCGCTGCAGCCAACATGCCCTTAGCCCTCGGAGCGCTGTTATCAGTCACAGTAGCCTCAGCCGCAGAAGAAGTCTGGCTAGCCGCCGAAACATCAGTTCCCGTAGCGGTTGTCGTCGCCGTAGTTGAATCCTCCCCATCAGTCTTAGTTACCGTCTCAGAAGTCTTCGCCTCGGTAACGGTAGTAGCTTTAGACGTAGTAACAGAAACAGAAACAGAAACAGTCTCAGATGAAACAGGCAGCTTGATTCCACAAACAGCCTCAGGGTCAAACGTGAAAGGCTTATTCCAGGCAACGCAACCATCTGAAGATCTCTCAATTTGCTCTAAGCATTTATTAGCTGTGAACTCATCGCCATGGCTGTTATGACTCACCAGGCAAGACGTTGTCGGCGCAATTTTCGGCAATGCAGCAAAAGAACTTCTCTCGCATGTCTTTTAGTGTGCATACGCACGCTGGATTATCATCGTTGCATTTATTTGTGAAGTATTTGAAGAAGCAGTTATTCTAGACGAGATTCATTAGTGCTCTTACTAGCAGGTCAAGATTCAAGACTCACATTGCATGTCGCATCTTTGTTCTGCTTCTCTTGGTCATATTGAGCAGCCGCAAAGCTGCCCACGATGCTAAAAAGCATCAACGCATTAGATAGACGAGCCATTTTTACTGAACACGAGAATTTACGAAAACTGTAGGAATGGGCAGAGCGAATAATGCCGATTTAAGTAACGCATTGAGGCCCCTGATTGTTCTTAACCGGTAGAGACGATGATTGGCTGTTGAACAGGTCTGGAAATTACGCGCAGGGGATGTTTAAACCCAGCGAATGAGAGGTAAGAAAAGGAGCTGAGTTGCCTGTTCCTTCGCCGAAGGATTCATCGCCAAGACTGTTAGAGAGCCGATTACCCGTTTGAACACTGTGCACATGATCCGTTTCGTATTCCAATTCTTATCGTCAATACGAAGTCGTTATACTGAGTCTTACAACCGCGAATAGTCAGATTAATTAACTGAATAATTAATTTTATATTTCTGTGACTTGCATGAGATTAACTCATACGTAAAACTGCCCAACATATCCAAGACTACTTTGATTAAATCAGATCGCATACAATCTGATCCGATAGATGATCTAGTTAAGTAAATATCTATGTCTTGCAACGAGAACTAAAGAGACTTATAGTTAGTCTGGACTTAGCCGGGTGTAGGATGCATTGAAGGTTATACATACATCCTCGTTGTATTCTTATTTGTTCTTAGACAATCGGTTCGAGTTACCGGAACAAAAAATAAATCCTCTCAATTTAATTGTTACTGTAGATCTTGCTTATAGAAATGGAACAATCTTACACCCGAATACTATACAAAGTACTCGTTTATGACTCTTTCCGAGTTATAAGCTCTCAGGATATGGTCTTCTGCCACGTGCCCATCTCGCCTACACTCCCAAACCGTACTTGTCTCTCGCAGTCGCGCCCTCTGTACTCCGAGTTTAACGGTCATATCACCCGAAACATGTTCGACTTAACGCCCCTCTTCAATCCCTCCGCCCTGCCATTCTCATACTCTACTCCCGCGCCACCGCCTTCACCAGACATACCCTCCAATTTCTCCCTCAATTCCTGATCAAGTTCTGCACTTGTCTTTTTACGAGGAGCCATCTTTGCTGTTGAAGCTTCTTTGCTTGTCTCATTCGTCTTTGTTGATTGGGTTTGACTTGTTGGCTGAGATTTCGTCTTGTCGGCGGCGCGTAGAGCAATTGTTTGAAAGGCCCTCCTCGTAATGTTTGCCCGTAGGCTTGATGTGATTAGGGCGCGCTTCATCGTGTTGAGAGTTGTTGAAGGCACAGTGATTTAGATAGATGAGATGAGGTGATGAAGGGTAAAAATCTGGCCACCGGGGAGCTCATAATGGGTTTTATGATGACTAAGACAATACGTCATTGGTAGAAATTGACCGCATAATGCAGTCATTCATAAATCGTCGACATGCACGTATTACTATCAGTATGTACTCTCAGAGATAAGCTTTCTGGCCTTGCTGAACATAGTCTTTTTTAAACTGCCTTTAAAATAACATCTGTCAACTAATCTGCGCTGATCCTTGTTGTTACCCTGCCTCTAACTCTATAATACAGTAATCCCAAGCTCATGGTCCTTCAGTTATTTCCCTAAGAAATCTTCAACAACCATCCATCAGCCTCAGTCTCCCCCTTCGCATTAACACCACCCCACATCAAAACCCCCTTCCCATCCAAACACCCATCAGCTCCAAAGAACCCCCTCGGTCCAGGATGAACCTTTCCAGCCTCCTGGGTCATTTCCGCCGGCGCAATCTCAAGCTCATGCCAACTAAACGCACCAGACTCAACACCAGGAATAGTATCCCGAATAGCATCCTTGACTCTTGTAGCGCTGTATCCGTCGGAGGGAAGCTGGAGGGTCCACATGTCGGAGTAGAACGGGTGTTCTTCGGTGTAGGTTTTATCGCTGGAGATTGAGGCGTCTTGACGACTGCCTAGGAGGTAGAGGAGGTAGCGACGTCCGAGACCGGTTGTTGCGGAGATGAGTGCGCTTCCGACGCGGGGACGGGGACCAGGAATGAGAGGGTTGGAGGGAAAATCGACTGTTGTCCACTCTGGTAGCGTGTCGAGAGATTCATCCTGGATAGAACCAGGTTTGATGTAATGAACCGAGCCATGAACATCCGACTCTGCACTGATAGAATACAGCGTCCCCTCAACGAACTGCGACGCCAAAGGTTCAGCAGGTGCATCAGGCAACTCATGCCAAAGACGCGTAGTAAATTCAAACAGCCAAGTTGCCTTTGTACGTTGTCCATTCTCATAGCCCCCATGAAGAATAAGATTATCCTTCTTCGCATCGTAGAAAATCTGATGGCCGTATCGAGTCTGGGGAGCTGTTCCAGCAGCGGTTATAGTCGACCATCGTGCCGCTTTAAGCTCCCATTCCCAGAGGGTGAATTCATCATCGGCGGGTTCGTCATCGCTGTTTTGGCCGCCGTGGATGATGAGCGTGGTGCGACGGGTGCACGAGGCGTGATTGATTCGTGGGGATGGAATCTGGCCCTCGTCGCCTACTGCTGGGTAACACGCGTATTCACCTTCTCCTTGATGATCGCCGATAGATACAGCGTGGATGTCGTTGTTGCAGAATTGGCCGTCTTCTTTCTTCCCGCCAAAGATATACGCTTTATCACCGATGACACTGACGCTATGATGAGATCTCGCAAGCGATAGCCTATACTCGTCAACATCATTCATAGTCGCGGGCCGAGGGACATACGAGTTATCTTGTTTTGGAGTCGTAGCGATTTGGCTCAAGACAGCAGTGAGCGGTTGTGTAGGTCGTGCTACGGTCGCTGCAGCGCCGACTTCGAGGCCGGTTGAAACGACTTGTTCGACGGCGATGACACCTGCTGCGACTTCTGCCATTGTGAGTGATGATTTGGTGAGATTGTGATGTTGTGAGGGATTGAGATGGATGAGGCTGAAAGACGACAGGGAGACATGACGTATGACGGATGCGGGTCATGACGTAACTTGACGAGTGCTGGAATGTGTAATCGTCGGAATGAGATCAATTACACTTTATTTATTATGTATTCATTATCGACAGGCTATCGAAAGAGAGGTGATTTCATCGTTATTTTTCTATCCTACGTAGTATGCCGTAGACAGATGCGACGAGAGTGCACTCGATAGGTAGCTCATCAACTAATCGCATCACCTGCCAGTCTGACGTCAGGCCTCAAATGTCGCGTCGCGTTTCATGATCTGAGACTCAAAATTATCGCGTTAAAAGAAGCGATATGTGAAAATACATCAAAGGTCTAAAATGGAATGAAGTCGAGAGCATCATAGCGAAAACGGCGACTGGCCAATCATGCCCTATACAACTTTCCCCGGAAATGAACAAGGTTATGCCTATCGCTTTCCCGTCCATTCAAACTTCAATGATCAACGCGCTAAACCAAGACGAGCCACCGACACATCATGACATTCGGGTTGAAGATCGAGGACTCGAGGAATAATGAGAACGGACAATCACGGTGAAGGAAGGCAGAATAAGTAGATGTACGTGCTCAGAGCACTAGCATTAAATATATACACGAAAGGCTGGCATCAACCAGTCATCAACTCTATCTCAGCATCTATAGTCTAACGTCTATAAGATCATTCACTCATACTTATTTGTTGCGAACCTCCCACTCATAAACAGCCATCATAAAAGGTCCCATACCACGAGAATCATTAGGAACAACCGGAACACCAGTATAGTACTAAAACAGTCAGCAAAACTCCCCAGTCCCAGATAACACGTCAACTTACCTCGAAAGAAGCATCACTGTTCAAAGAACCAACCTCAACAGTACCCTCCCACGTAATAGTTCCATTGTTGTTCTTGGTAACAAAGTCCCGAATAAGTCGCTTGTAGGCTTGCTTAGCAGGCTTGGTGTAAGTCTTTTCATCCAAAAGACCACGGCGAAGACCAGCTAGCCAGCCGTATGTGAACATGGCGGAGGCGGAGCTCTCAATGTAGTTACCCTCTGCACCCTCGTACTCCTTGTTCATGACGAGTTCCCAGAGATGGCTCTCGTGGCCTTGAGCGCGGAGAAGGGCGGATGCGAGATCTTTGTAGTATGTGCGGAGACGCTTGTAGCCCGGGTGAGATTTGGGGAAGACGTCGAGAACTTCGATGAGAGACCAGAAGTACCATCCGACGGCGCGGGACCAGACGAGGGGAGAAGCTCCGGTCTTGGGGTCGGCCCAAACGGCGATCTTGCTCTCGTCGAAGCCGTGCACGGGAAGACCGGTTTCCTTGTCAATGGTGACTTCCTGGATCTTATCCCACTGAAGAACAATGTCATCCCACGCAGTAGTGTTCTTGGCATCGAATTCAGCAGTCCAAGTAGCGTAGAAACTATCGCACATGAAAATACCATCCAGCCACATCTGATCAGGATACGTAGGCGAACGATGCCAGAATCCACCCGTAGGAGTCCTAGGATGCTGATTGATTCTATCACGAATAAAATCCGCGGCAATCTTGTACTTGTCCTCACCAGTGCGCTTGTACCAGTACAGCAAGTTCATGCCGATGCGGTAATTGTCGAGTGAGTACTTTGACATGTCGTATTTGATGATGGTGCCATTGGGTGATACGACATCGTCCATCTGCTCGCGGTACCAATTGACGAGTGTCTTGTTCTTTTTCAATTCAATGGTCGCTTCGATGCCTTCGTACACGACTGCTCGGCCGTACCAGTAGGCGCGCTGGGTCTCTTGGTTGTTGCGGATCCATGAATCAGCTGTCTTTGCGAGGAGATCGTTTGCAAAGACGAGATTGGCCGAAGCCACGGTGAGGAGCGTCTGGAACTTCATGATGAACGAAATTGTCGATGAACCCTAAAAAAACTCCCTGGGGATTATACTACTTTTAAACGAATGCATGGTTCGATAAGATCCACTGTCATTCCGACGATAACGCCACCGAGGGCACTGCTCCGTGCCCAGACTCCGATCTAACCAATAAGTTTAACTTTAAGAAAATGAGCTTAGGCTGTATCTTTTTTTGGAAGATTTCTTTGGGCCATGGTTTCATATTGATTGAGTCAATTACCGTGGAGGGTTACATTCACCGCGGATTATCCCGGCGGGCCGTTATTCTCCGCCAACCGGAACAAATGGAGTTTTTCCATCATCCCAATGTTCTTTCGAATAGAGATGTTTCCTCCGTGATGTTGGCTTGGCCGTGTTATTTGCGCTGATTTTTCATCTGAACTATTCATTTGGATTGAACTCAATTGGGAATTCGCGTCGTTTGTCGATTCACCGTTAGATCCACTGACGGTGGACTACTGGTAAGATTGATAGCCGCATATACGAATGACCTTGGCGCGGTGACAGTTGGTGAACGATTATCCACCTATAGGACTAATATTTTAAACTATTAAGCTTGTCTATGGTTTGTCTTCAATTACGCTTAATCGTAACCTTGCCGCCGAGCCTCCCACGGCCCCCAATCTCTTTGCACTTCACCGTTGCCCACTGAAGCCAGGTAGCCTCACAGGTCGTGGCGGGCGAACTTGCTCTTGTGCCTAATCCATTCTCCTTATCGAAACAGCAAGAATGGAATAGGAATAAAGGCAATTGAAATAAAAGCCAATGTCGAACTGGCCCAATTGACTCCGAGGATCTTGTACATAGCCTTCGCAAATAGTGGCTGCCAATGTTAGCATAAGTAGCATACCCTGAACCAAAAACTTACAAAGCCAGCACCAAAAGCGCTTCGGAAGAAGTCGTTCCCAGCAAGCACAGAAGCTGCATACTCAGGGTATGCATCGCTCAGATAATTGAGAACAGAATTGAACAGTAAGAATGCACCAATTGAGAACCAACCCGTGCCAATAAGTGATAATACAATGAATGTCCGCTTGAGATGACCATCCAAACCAGAATAGGCAGATCGGGATGGCGAATGCCCCCACGAATGATGGGGGCAATCTCCACTCTGGTTTGAGTTCCCCATCATCATTGAATTTGGGTTCAAGGTATTTGTGCTGATACCAGGTGCATGGGGGCAGAGCAATAAAAACTGCGATCAAAATACCCAGAAACGCAAGACCCTGGATGCCCAGAGAGAAGCCGTATATCTCAGTGAAGACAATCGGAATAGACTCAAACCAGATATGCAACAGACCATAAATGAGCGCGATGTAAAGATTCAGCGCAAACACAATCGGTTCACCTAGACTCAACTGAAACGGTCGAACAAGAGTCATGAGCGCAATATCCTTCCCGAAATTGGTAGCTAAAGCGGTGGGGATTTGTAACACGACGAAGAAGAATAGTGTGAGTATGCAAACGGGATTACAGCCAATTTGGGGGATTTCGGAGAGTGGTGACCAGATCATTGGGCCGAGACCGTAGCCGGCTACGAAGAGGGTGAGGCCGAGGGTTGCGGCGACTTGGGATACGTGGAATGTTTGCATTACGGATTGGATGCCGGGGGTGTAGATTGCTGAACCGATGTAGATGGAGATGTGAGAAGGCAGAGTTAGAAAGTTATGAAGATTCGTTTGAGGCGGGACCAGTTTCGGGGGTTCTAGGTAGGGGAGTCGGGGGAGTATTGTAGATAGGTTGGGAGGTGTACTTCGGGGTCGTTTGGTCCCTACCAATCTACAATGTAGACGTCTTTTCCCTTCTCTTGGACAATTCGACGGTTGGTTGATTCGCCCTGTTCGGGGGAGACGATAATTGAAGAGGATGACGAGCGTGACTGCGAGCTATTGCCTTGCTCTGCATTTTCAGGTAATGAAGGCTGACCATGTTGCGCCATGTTTGCGGACTTTTCGGAGTGGATGTATTTCTTCCATAGTGAAGGGTCTTCTTCCTCTGGATACTTGAAGACTTTTCTGTTGGTGAGAAGACGAAGAATATGGCTGGAGATTGTATCACGAATAAGGTCCTTCATGGTGCCGGACTCGAATGAGCTCTCACTTGGCAGATCAATAGATGAAGAAAATCTGATGAAAGCTACGAGAGGCTCTATGAGATCTACTTTTATTGTGTCGTCATCGCAAATGTGTCATTCGCTAGTATAGTATATACGCTTGGACTTGTAAACGGCGGAAGTCTTAGCAGGGCATGAATCACGGCAGTTGATGGAGATCGTTTCAAGACATCATTATAACAAGGATCGATCGGTAGTCAGCCTTAGACCCTGGAACTAATAGCCAATGGAATTTTGTGTTTGTCTTGGAAAGGCTAGTATAGACTAATGAGCGCCGTCGCGATGGATCCATGGTGGAGTTCCGGGTTTCAGTGGTCATGGATATATAGGCCCAATGACGCCACCACTTTTGAGCGACCTTTTTTTCTTCTTCTCGTGGATAGCCCTGATGAGCTTTGCCTTGCCAATGACATCGCGTGAATGGTTATAGCTTCGGATGGTAGACTCGGCGTATTTGAAATCTGGTGTGCCGATAAGATAAGCCTTATCTAATCAATGCCTCCAGACTCTAACACTCAAGATAAAGACTAGCAGGACTTACGACTCTAAGGAATCAAGTAGTGATGCGTTCTGAGGATTAATTTAGGAAGGCTCCTTGCAGTGAGATTGAACCAATTTTGTCTTTATTCTCACCATGTAGAATGAAACCCCAGAATGCTGAACAGCAACCCGCCTTGTTACGCATCAACCTCGACTTTTCCGATGTCTCCGATACTTAGCTATTCCAGCCTATCACTCCGGCTTTCTACCCCAGATGAAGTAAACAGGCAGATAAAGATGAATACCCGGATCAGCAATATCTTTCTTCACCTTTGCCATAAACACCTGAATCTCTTCATCGCTCCATCCAAGAATACGCGAGAAGATACCTGGAGTATACGACGTGATAACTTGTGCCTCCTGCACAGACTGAAACTTTCCAATCTCTTTGAGTTTCGGATCCTTCGGCCACGCACCAATAGGGACCTATCATAACGATCAGCAGATCACTCACAAAGCAGGGAAGTATTTACCTTGAGAATCCTCTGCTCAACATCCACAAACCCAGCGTCTTCCATCTCCTTCTTCCACCCAGGTGCTACATCCAATGGCTTCCCGAATTTTCTTGATCCTTCAACTATCGTCTTCATCCAAAGAACAGCATTCTCAGCTTTATCTTTTGTATCGTCGTCGGATTTGAAATCTGTGTGAACAGCTTGCATTTCAAGATATCCACCTGGTGCTAAACTCTGTAGAGCGCGGGTGAAGAATTGGGCGCTGTTGCTAATGCAGCCTTCTAGTTCACGCGCGTGGATGAAGTCAAAGGGTTGACGGAAGAGCCAATCTGATTCGAAATCATCAACCTCGAAGACACAGTTCGGTGGGGTCCTGGAGTCGTTAAATAAGACATGGGATTGGAGAGAGGGAAGTACCATGGGGGTTGGATGGGACTTAGATCTGTGCCAAGGACCTCTGCTGACGGGTATTCGCTATGAAAGGTTAGAATAGGCAGTTTGTGAAGTATGCAAATGTGTACTCTGCGAAATCCATGGCCCAGATACCAGTACCCGTGCCAAGGTCAAGTACTCGCTGGACTTTATCTCCAATGGGCGCGAGAAAAAGATCGCCGCCAACGACAAGACGGTAAATGTGATGACCTAGATCCATTCTATCTTGTTCCTCATCATCGTTGGGCTCCAAAACGTTAGTAGATGTTTTAAACTCTGCTTTTGAACTTACAACTAGGTATGCGCCCTCGCGAAATGCATGATATCGTCGTCCATTCTAAGCATGATCAGTAAAAGCGGTTAGATAAAGTCCCTCACGGAAACGCACTTCGTATCTGAGGTAAACGGTTAGATATAAACAGCATAATTGTAAAGGTACATACATACTTGTAGTTCAAGACGCTGGAGTTGAGGGAAGTCAGGTAACTAGCTGACTCGAGCCTAGAAAACAGTCAATAGATATGCGACAAATTGCCTCATACAACGTACGAGGCAGCCAATGCGGAGCCATGGCTTAATGATGCAGCATCCTAGCAAGATCAGTAGATTGCCATTGTTAAGTCTTGGAGATAGCGTACGTCTGCTTGCAGAGGATTGTCCATCGTCGATTGTTCATTCGTCGCTTGGGCCATTTTGAGAGATTTTTACGGTCAACAATGAGAACAAGATAATTAATGCGTGGTTACGTGGCTGGTTATTAAGTGCGGGGACTGCATTGATCAGATCATTAGGTTGTAGACGACCAACACAGGGTTGTAACGTACGCCGCATTTCGAAGCTGCATAGTTTCGGAATTCCGGTTAAATAATCCTGTGCTCTTTCATTATTTCTAGAAAGAAGATGCCGTCACAAAGATAATCTGGACTCTTCAGCCTCAGACTGGCGTGAATGCTTCATGCCTTTCTATCCCATAACTCGCACCTTAGTGAATGCTCCGTGGACCTCATCTGTTGTACATTCAGCGCCGAGTTTAACGCGTGACAAAATGCGATCTTCGGTTTCGCATTTGCTGACATCCTATCCTCATCGCAGAAAAGCCAAAGTCAGACGAAATACTTCCGTACATGACATCAAAGTGGGCGATTGGCTATCGGATAAACAAGGGTACAGCCGAAGACTCTTGAAATATATACTTCCTTCAGCTTCAACTCCCCAAGCCTCAGTGATTCGCCATCACAATGTCGACATCAGTCAAAGAACTCCTCCTCGTCCCCTCAGACGCCATGACTCTCCATGGAAAAGTTCTAGGCGCAGATGCAACAGCGACAACTTACCTTCTCGGCTGTCCGCCCGACGTTGATTTCGATGACTGACAGAAACAGACGTACAATTATCTTGGGGCCATGGGCCGAGAAAGCCCTCGCATCGGGCGCAAATCCGACAGGAACCATGGACATTGTCATGATGGAGCCATATGAGAATAAGAAGTGGTTTTATTTGCTCCATTGTGAGATGAGTCGTTCTGTTGCGCAGGAATGTACTATGGATAACAGAGCGGCTAAAAGTCCCTTGGCATCTAAAACGCTAAAAGCAGATTCTGATATGAGAGAGATTTATGGGCCGACTTTTGAGTATGGAGGAGTTACTTTGACTGCTGGACTGGAGAAGCTTAAAAGTCGGTATTCGAGTGTTATTGCTGAATCAATTATTGCTGCGACGGGTGAATCTGAAAAGGCATCGGCTGCTGCCCAGATCTTAGGCACTTCAACGAGTCCTGCAGAGGAATTAAATGGCGCTTCGAGGAATGAGGTTCTGTTTAGCTGCAGATTGCGCCGGAATCCTAGTTATATCCGAACTGTGAGGCTGGATATCATCCGTTATTGGTACTCAAAAACCGAGCTTTGTATTTATGGCATTTGCCTCACGCAAACCAAGATGTTAATATAGTAATAGATAAGAGACATTTACTAAAGATATAGTATTCCACTTAAGAAGCACTAAGCTATTAAATATATTTCTTATATAAATTAAATGCCTTTTAAGTATTATTTTATAAAAATAAATTAAAATAAATATATCTTTAGCTATCAAAAGGATATTACTAATTAAAGCTTCATATATTTAACCTAAATAATAAGTTTTATTTTACTTAATATATAAAAATTAAAAGAGGGCCAAGACCGTGGCCGGTTGTGCAGGCCGTGTGGTTATACGGCTGCACGCTGGGGCGCATAGCAGGCATCGAGGCGGTATAGCTGTTACGCTGTTAGCAAGAGGGATCAGAAGAGAGAAAGCCAGGTCGGATAACGTACTGCGTGATGGATGATGGAAGCTTGGTATCTTTCCGGGTGGGTTGAAGGAAGAAGGTTGCAGGGCCAGCTGCTGAGAGCTGGTATTTATGCTGCTTTGTTGAGGCAGCAATTGCGCCATTAAGGCAGCTGAACTATATATTGATACTTAACTATT
>PVPY01002116.1:0-37235 GCA_002982035.1 Fusarium algeriense | reverse complement strand
CTCGATAAACTGAAACTACTCTCTCGTTCGCAATTTCCCTTGCGTGGACGTCCGCCTCCACTTGCTCTGGCCAGAGCAGCAGAGCACCCCGAACCTCCAAAAATCGCACGCAGACGCTCAGGTCGCGCTGCCGCCAAGCGGGCGCTCTAGGTGAGTGCGTTTGCTCTCGTAACATTCATACAATCTTTCAACACTCACCCAAACACAAAAGACAATCAATTTCCACACTCAACTTCGGTACTTTTCCTTTCAACTCTTTCATTGTTTACTGGCGCATTTTACGGTTTTTATTTCATTTTTCATCGCACATTTTTGTCCTATCGCGTTGCTTAATTGCACTTGGACTCAAATCGCAACTCTACAATGGCGCCCCGAGGAAAGATTCGCTTGAGGCTGACGCGAAATGCTAAATCAGAGAGCACGCCAAAGTCATTCGCAGACCTCGAGGACGACCCTATGCCTGATGCCGAAACCAGCCCCCTGAACGCAAAGCGACAGCAGGTGCCCGACCCGGATGATGAGAATGACGAGGATCACCAGCCAAAGGAAGAATCGGGAGATGAAGATGATGCCGCCGACGCGGCTGAAAAGGACGATGAATCCGTCAAGGAACCCACGCCGCCCCCTCAGCCCATGGTTCGTCGTAAGAGACTTGGTCGTCCACCCAAGAACAGACCTCCGGACTGGGACAATATGATTTCTGTTCCTGCGGACGAAGCCAACACCCCGCGACGCCGTGGCAGAGGTGGATGGCGAGGTAGGGGTGGTCGCAAAGGAGGTCCTGCTGCGCCCAAGGCCGAGCAAGTCATTGACCAGGAGGGAACTGTCGCCGAGATCGCAAACGATGAGTGCGTATTGCCTGAAGATCCAGAGGGCGAAACCAAGGTGGACAAGCTGGGCAACCTCCAAGGCGGGCGTGACTACCGATGTCGAACGTTCACAGTTACAGGTCGCGGGGACAGGCTTTACATGCTTTCGACAGAACCAGCGCGATGCGTTGGCTTCAGGGACAGTTATTTGTTTTTCACTAAGCATCGCAAACTCTACAAGATCATTGTGGATGACGATGAGAAGCGGGACATGATTGAGCGAGATATCATCCCTCACTCATACAAGGGTCGTTCCATAGGAATCGTAACGGCGCGGTCAGTCTTCCGCGAATTTGGTGCGCGCATCATTGTGGGCGGAAAGCGCATCATCGACGACTATAATGTTTCCCAGGCCCGCGCTGATGGCGCCGTCGAAGGCCAGCTTGCGGACCCAGATGATCATTTTGTCGAGGGAGAGCCGTACAACAAGAACCAGTACGTTGCGTGGCACGGAGCCAGTGCCGTGTACCACACCAACGTGCCATCAGTGCCGGTTCCTAATGGCAAGATCGAGTCAAAGAAACGCAAGGTGAATGTCAACGATATGAACTGGATGCTGGAGCATGCCCGTGAGGCCAGGTATGTCAATCTCCTATTGGTGATATACGACATCATTATTAGTCCCAATACTAATTCTATACAGCACCTTCAATGCCAGTATCAATGCCATCAGAAAGCTTAACAATGCCGGCGTATACGACATCCACACGAATGTGATGCAGTACCCAGCAACGATGCAGCCGACGCGGGCACGCATTGAGCAGGTCGCCCCAGAGGACGAGCAGGCCACCGCAGACAGTACCATGTTCCCTCCTGTCCCTGTCAAGATGGCGCGCAACTTCTTCGTTACAGATACGTACTTTGAGACATCATCGGCGGGCGTCATCTCGGCATCTGCAGTGGACGGCACAGCAGGTTCATCAGACTTCCTTGCTTCTTTCCAGGGATTAAGTGCTGTGTCAGATGATATCAAAGAGCTTTTGCCCCCGGAGTGTCGTGCGGCTTTCGATGGCGCCGTGGCAAAGGAGACAGCATATCGGTCAAAATGGGGTCCTGAAAGGGAAACAATGTCGCGCCGTCAACCTATCATCGACAAGGCAATCGTGCCCTATAGCATGGGTTGATGGCTGTCCAAGCTCGTAAGGACATACAATTCCTTCGAAGCGTAAACAACATCAGCAGGGCAAATACGAATGTAATACTACGGACATCAAATGACGCCTTCTTTTCTATGTTCAGTGCCAATCGAGATGGGGGTTGGTGTACTCTGCCGGAAGCCAGACACCAGGGTGAGAGGAAAGCAATTTGGGAGTTGGGTGTCATGGATAAACACTCGGTGTGGTTTTTGTTTCTTCGGCTGCATTATCAAAGGTGTCGATTGGGGCTTAAGAGTTAATGTATCATATCAGGTAGAGAACAAGTGCATGTCCACGGCTCTCCATCCATTGGCAAATGTGTCAAGGCCCATTGAGTGAATAACTTGGCCTGGCTTCAAGGCTCCGGGACCTTTGTACGATTCCTTCAACACGGACGGGTGCCGTCAGTCGTTCTTCGGAACTTTTGTTTCTCAATGACCGCGGTGCTTTAAGCAGTAGCTGCAGCTTGAAGAGCTTGCCTCAATAACCACGTCTCTCATTTCCAGCCGCCAACTACGCTTCTTTGGATACGCTGGCTGCACTGCCGGCCTCGGCCTCTTTCTGCTACAGGTCACAGTTTCTTGGCACACGAAGAGCGGGCCAAGAGATTCCAGGAGACTTTTCCCCCCTCTCATACCTTCGTGGCCTCGTATTGCAGAAATGCTAACCTCTCGAATTTTCTTTCCAGTTTTGCAGGGCTCGTGATAGGTACGATCTCAGGCTTCACTAGGAGTTTATTTAGCGACTATGCGGGTTTCATCATCAACCATGTCCGTCCCCGCCCTCGCTTCGGTTGATTCTTTTTCTTTTCTTTGTTTTTAACCTCGTTTAGTTTTTTTTTTGCGTGGCTTGGGTGGATGCTAAATCAAGTCCCCTCACGCGGATCCAATGAACATATGGAGGTGGGCTTGCAGGGCTCAACAGAAAGAGGAAGACGACATCAGTGGGTGGCGAACTGCCACAACGACAAGAAGGCGAATTGAACCGAGAGGAAAGAAGGAAGATTCAAGAAAATATTCAGGGTCTCGATCGACGTCGCCCTAGCTTAACTCAGTGCACGCTTGTGACGCAGGTTCTGCCTGGTTGAGCCGATAATAATGACATCCATAGAGGGGTTGATAATTACCTACCTAGTGATGTTTAGGCGTGCAGTACGTATTGGTACCTTGAAAAAATGTTAATTCTCTCTCGCATGACGACAGATGAAATGTGAGTGCAGCTGTAATGACAAAGTTGGACTGTGCCGTGATAGTTAACAAATCATCGACTGACATCCTCCGAGTTGTTTTAGAGAGTTATTGTGACTATAAGTCTCTCTTAGGTCAACATATTCCACTATGGTTGCTAGACCGGGCCTGGGTGCTTTGGGTTTCTCTCCCAGGTACACCGAGCAGCCAGAATCTGTAACAGCAAGAACGCGAGACACGGCAGTACCTCTTCTAGGCAACAGGTTGTGTCATTCACAGTTGCCTCAACCATCGTAATGAGAGAGAGGATCATGTCAGGTTTCGCCTTCGGGAACAGAACCGACCAATGTCCGCTAAAGTTGATGGTGTCCAGTTACTCAGCAAAGTAAAGCCCGGATTAACACTGGCTAGGGATTGAATGCCTGATGAAGCCCCTTAGTAGTATCCAGGCGTCATCCAAGTTGTCCACCCAAAGCACCGATACAATATGATTCGATACAGGGTAGCGGATCTCATGTGAGAATGTGACGAGACGTGCATGGGCATACAACCCTCCCACATTGTCGGTAACTATGGAAGGTGCTTGAAACTGAACTCCAGAGACACCTGATCATCGATAAAATGTCTCGATGATATGCAGTTCACACCGCTCTGTCCAAAGGTCACATATAACAGCCTCGCTGATGCGGCTCACACGGGTGAACTAACACCAGCTGATGGATGTGTCAGCGTCCCACTCGCTATACACAGAACGAGCGTATGAATTCAACAAGAGCGCAGCATGGGGATTTGATATTCTTTCACATAAGGCAAGGTAGTTGGTTACACATGGCCGCCAGGTACTTGGCACACTGAAATGGACGCCATGTTCGGGATGTTCTGAGAGACTTGCTAACTTGTAACCCTATGGGAACAATGACCACATCAAGTCTTCCTGCACGATGCACATCACCGGCAAATGCTCAGAGGCCCAAGCGCTTAACGAGGGGTACGCTCCATGATGACCCGTCCAGAGCCATACCTTCCACAGGTTAATAGATCGTGCATATAGGAGAAACACCGGCAACTGTCACGCGAGTTAGAATTTTGTGAAAGGCATTTGTTGCGGTCAAACCCACAAGGGCGCCAAAGGTCATCCAACCCACTGTTCTATGCCCTAAGCGGCACGACCACCAGGCTAATGTCGAGCCGCAGTTTGAAGCGAATCAAAAGCTTTGGCGTTGGCCATTGTCTGCCAGATCAGTAACGTTGTGTGCTACGAGCTTTGAGATGCTGTAAGACACGTCTACAAGAGAGTATGTAACATCTCACAGAAGATATCTGCTGTAGCACCATCTGCTTCTACCATCTCTCGACATTGATGGATCTTGAAGGACCCTGAGAAATCTAGGATGTCCAAAACCATTCAATGTGTCATACCATATTCGTACTAGGGCAGACAGTCTCTTTCTCAGCCAGCGCGCAGGGACCGACCCCATCACGATTAGCTCTTGGCTTCATGTGGATACCGACGTTAATCAACGCGGCTGCAATGGTCCCTGCTCACCATGTTCAGTTCGAGTTCCACATAACGCTCTATTTCGATATTTCTTCTTGAAGACAGCTTCAACACCATTGTGGGTGCCGGGAATTGCTGGAGTAAGGTAGACCCGGCCGATCATCAAATGATCCTGATATCATGCCCATGATTTGGGATATGGCCACCGCCTGTCGTTTCCGACAGTGCCACCGGATCTTCCAAGGCCCGCCTCATAACACAAGCAGATGAAGAGCACCAATTCAATGGCCACAATATGTGACCAGGACATGGCAACTAAAAACTGACTCTCGGTTATTGGGCAAGACCCTAGACCCGTTGCATCTCGTCCCGAGCTCGTCGATGTAGCATCACTAGGCCAGGACTTCCCCTTATTTAGACTGCTCCTTGAACCTGATTAATAGGATCCGTCATAATTAAATGGGCAGTATCCAGGAAATAACTACCAGGAACACGTGGAGGGTTGTGATAATGCCAGACGAGGGCAATTAATGGAAAACGATTACTTCGGAGGTAATCCCAGCCGTGTTCAAGATGAAAATCTTGAAAACAAGAAGGCGACTCAATCCGGCCAAACCCCTGTGATTTCGCGACTGACATTGAGAATGGAGGTTTGCTAGCCACATGAAACCAGAAATGCAGAAAAATTGTATGTAGAGAAGCAGGACAAGCCGTCCATGTTGACCATGTTTCCTCTCATCAGTCAAGCTAAGCCAAGGTGCTCACATGGCAACCTGGCCAGGAATTCAGGACTGTTCAAAATGACTGACCAGCTATTAATTTCCTGGGGAACGGCGCTACGCATTGGCTCGTCTGCATCGCAGCGATTCTTGCACTGGCCAGTGGATCCAAATCTCCCAGAACAGGGCTTGGGCTGCTCAGCTTGCGGCATTGGTCCAAGACAACAGCGGTGAGCATCTTGGACATGGCACGCACCCACTCCAGTGCAGATGTCGAACGAGTCGACGCGGTCCTGGTAAGAAGGGGGTCTTTGCAGATTGGCCTAGACGCGCCCGCACACACTCGATTTTGCACAGCATCGACGGTGGACCTGAGGCATTTCCCTCCGCATTCCTGGGTCATCCATTCGATGCAAAATTGATCAGCTTTCTTGATAGGCTCTCTTTGTTTTATTGTAGAGATATAACGAGTGGCTAATAATGACTGTAAGTGAATTTACTTTATACCATGATAAGAGATGGTGCGCTATTAGACCTTAACATCTTCTCTGAAAGTGTTTGTTGCTTGCTTTCTGGGTATATCTGTCAATGCTAACAGTTGTGCTTGGTTAATATATCCAATATTTGAGTACAAATGATGAAGAATCAAAAGTTGGTGGATCAGGCAGATCAGGAAACATCAAATTAGACCAGCACTCTTATTCTCTGAGCACGACCGATGCAGTCCCTCCAAAGCCGTCCCACAAGGACATAGGCTTCAAAAACGGCGAACGGCGACTCTCAAAACTAAAGTGCGACATATCGAAGAACCCTGGGTCCACATCGAAGGCGTGGCAAGTCGTGGCTCTCCAGCATTTGACTGGTGACAGCTACCTTAGTGTCTTCTCTTGAGAACGGTGAGTTCTGATCGAGTGAGGGAATCCCTGCGGACTCGCGGTATTTTCGTACCTGGGCAAAATCTCCCTCTAATATACCGTGGTACTGTAAGTTGAAGGGAAGGGTTTCTGGAAGCACACCTCAAGAGGAAGGGTGGGCCAGCATCAACTGTCTGTATCACTTGGGCGGGAAGACTAGAACTGACCAACCAGACATCGAGTGAAGACAACCTAGAGGATCATGACCAGGACTGGCCGAGGTACCGAGACAAGTCGTTTCATGCCTTGAAGTTTTGTTGTTGTTGTTTTGTTGTTATTATTGCTGACGCTGCTCGCAATCCATAGTTTTATCTCATTTCTTTGCATTTGATTTGATTAATTAAACACAGTCCTGAGACGTCCTGGCGTCTCAAACGGAGCTACGTGTGTAATGCGGATAATGCTTCCTGACTGCATGTACATCTGGGGACGAGACTCTGAGTAAAGTAGGAGAATGCCCAATATAGTCCTGATCGACATGAGAAGGAAAAAGGGATCAAGTGGTGATGACGATGGTTACTTTCCTCGGCCTAAAAAAAAAAAAACTTAGACATAAAAAAAAATATAGTGTCAAAAAAACTCTGGAGATGCGTCACGAATGAGGGAAAGAACATGCAAGCGATCAGTCAGTGGCCACGCAGAAATTTCCATCTGGCGCTCCATGTTGAAGCGCTCTTTCCTCCCCTGCGCTGACGGTTTAATAAGCCACGAGCATGATCAGGAGCAACCGAGTCTGAAAAAGGACAAGGCTGGCAGCGACTTCCATGCTAGTGACGTCTCCAGACTCCAACCACCCCAAGCGTGGCAACTCCTAGCTTTGCCTTTCTGTGCATGCCTAGGTCCTGCCCCAGGCTCAATGAATGAATGAACGAATGTTTGCTAGCCACAATGCGGCAACGGCGATTGGCTGGACGTAATTGTTACAGGCAGACTTGGCTCAAAATGCACAAAACGGTTCTCAAGCTTCCGATGGACGGATGCCCTGAGAGGACTAGGTAAGCTGTGAGAATAGATTCAGGAGTCAGAAATGGCCCCTGGAACAAGTTAAAGGTATAATTTCAGACGGATGAGAAAACGTAACAAGACACAACGTGTTAAGAAAGCACGATTACCTCATCCCAGCAGCTATTGTTGAACGTTGCCGGATTTCTATCTATTTGGCTGGGAAAAGTTTCTATGTTTGATCGATGTCCCGTCAAGCTGTCATAGTAATAGTGGAGGACCTCGCCCGTCTCCGAGAGCTGGCCCCCGATGGCTCGGATCAGGTGAGGGCTTACTTTACAAGTCGCCATGCCAGAAATAGCGTCCACTGCCGCCTCGGAGTCAACGCCAGGCTGGCAGCCGTATCAGGGATGGGTAAATGGAAAGCAAACAAGGCAGTGCGTGAATCCTCATGACTTTGCGGGATATGTATGTAGGTGTGTACTGTACCTGGCCTGTCCCATATAATAGGGAGAAACTGCAGTACTCTCGTCATCATAGCGAGCATCCCGTCCTCATCAGGACATCCAGATCCTAAAGTCTGCCTTCTCGTTCTCTCCATCGAGCAGCTTAAATTGGTGAATGATACCCTGGATCAGCCACTGAGTTGACATTGGTTGGCAAGGCTCTATGGATCTTCTCGTCTGAAGTGACGCTAGAGCGACCAAGGCTAGGAGCATGGAACCACTGAGACGGCTGGCTAGGCACAGGCGGTACTGTACCTGGTTGACCTTGAAGATGGATGAACCCTTTTGCACCGAAGGCTCCGAGTTTCCGGGTTAATCGTGAATGAAATGACTTGCCTGATGGATGACTTTTTGATAGCAACTAACTTTGCCACGGCGATTTGATGGTACATGTGGTTTATTTCGGAAAATGTGTGAATGCTGACTCATAACAACTTCTAAGCCTTTGTTGAAAAACTCTTGATGACTGATATTGAAGCATCACTCGATGTCTCCAAGACGGGCTTGACGGGTAGGACACCGAAGCATGAGCCATGAGGCAAGGTACACGAACAGAGAGAAACAGGCAGTACCTTACTTCATACCTACGCGGCTAGGTAAAGCAGGTTGACGCACCACCGTGGTGAATGTGGTTGTGATGACCCAGGGCTTCATCAGCAAGAAGGTGCTCTGCTTGGTCAGTTTGTTGAATGAAGCTCCACTCATGGTTCTGCTGGGTTTCTCACGCATCCCGTCCTTGTCCTTGTCCCGTCTTCTAAGCCAACGTCAACCTAAGTAGAGAGCCACTTTTTGTCCCCTTTGACTGGGTCCCATGGAATTCCAAGCGTCATTTGCAAAAATAGGACGTATCCTTTAGCTGGTATTCACTGCTGGTAGGTACATGAGCCAAAGGCGTAATCCACTTTGAACCGAACTCCACCCTTCGGCCTTCCACCAGGATTCGATTCGTCTCAAGTGCTAACTCGTCAACGACAACGCGACTCGCTGCTTGCCGTCACCTGTGCTCCGTGCGTAGGTCGTGAGGTGCATTGCCTGGGGCTTGCAGGCTTAGGCTGGCTAGGGGGTGCAGGCACTAGAAAACGAGGAGCGAGGGCCATGATCCATCCATCCACATCCGCCCATTTGCCCATCTTGAACTCCACCCATTTCACTCCCGTTGGCCTGACTCCTTCCCTCGAGAAAAAAACTGGCTGGGAGTAGAGTGACTGGGGACCTGGCAACTGTCGGGCACTGCTACGCTACGCTGGCAGTACGTTCACGCTTGTCTTGGCTACGTACCGGGGCCGTTACTGCTACGACGATTCCTGTCTCTTGGCTTGAGAAAACCGGCGTACTCGTACTCTGATACTTGTACTGATGCTGGCGATTGCTGGTACAGGACTACAGGTCACAAGTCACCACCTCATTAACTCACGCACTCACACACAAAATTCACTCAGGCTCACCTCACTGCAACGCAACGCAACAGTGGAGGAACGAACACCCGACCTGAAGCCCACCTCACCTCACCCTAATCCGCCACGCCCACCTCCACACTAACTGCACACTGCCTGCAACTTGTCCTGCACCAGCACCAAGCACCAGAAACTGTACTGGACCTGGCTGGACTGGCCCTGCCACGGTGCATCATCCCCATCCCCATCCCCATCTCCCCATCTTGCCATCCAATCCATCCATCTTTCTCCTGTCCCTGTCCGGGCTCTTCTCTTCTTCATCCTCTTCCACTTCCCTCATCATCCTTTTTCCTTTTCCCTTCCTTTACCCTCTCTACCCTCTTCCTCTCCACGATAGAAACCGAATCCTCCGAATTCCTTGACAATCACCAGTCCGCAGGCCTTCATTTGGTTTGTTGACTTAAGGGTTCTGGTCTTTTTCTCGCGCGAGTCTCTCCTTGCCTTGTCCGTGTCTCTGCAGCCCGCCGCTGTCGAAGACTAAGCTGCATATTTCCGACCTGCTCTGAGCCTCGACCCCGAGTCTCGTCTTCATCAGCAACTTCCGGATCTGCGGTCCTAGGACTTCCTTCTCCCGCCGATACATTTCCTTACTCTCAGACGATCATCTTCTTTCATTTTGGTGAGTACCATTTGTTCCTGCCTTGTTCACGATCGACTCGCCCTGCTCTGTTCGATTCATGAACAATAACATCTGGTTGATGGTGTCGGTCTCGAACCTTGCTATAATTTGAGTTGCTTTGTTTGCTTTTTATATCGGCCTGCGCGCTTTAATCCGACCGCCAATTCTCTCGACATCTCACATACCCCTCGATCACGACGGACGACTTGATTAGTTTACTTTCGTTTACGACACTGCGAGTTACCTTATACGGATAACTAACTTTTGGATGCACAGACTGGTTGGATCGTAGAGACCCTGGGTTTCTCATATACCATTGACATTGATTTATTCCCGTTCACGACAAAAGCAATCTTATTTCGGTCCCCCTCGGTTGACCATCACAACAAGTCGACACGAATCATCTCGATTCGTTTCTATATACGTTTTATCCGTGCTCATCGCCACAATCGCGAAGAAAAGGATATCAGTAAATGGCCCGAGTAGCCTATTGATTTCCTGTCGATTATTGTCGACTCAGCCTCACGCACGCTCGCATTCACGCTCCCCAACAGGACCGTCTTAACTGTGGTATAGATCCACAGTTTCGCCCACGGCCCTTCAAATCGTTTCAACCTCCGACAAAGGTCGCGTTCCGATCTTCGTCGGACCAACCCCAATCCTTTCATCATGCCCGGAGGCGTATGTGCCGTCCTCGACTATGAGGTCGACATGATGTCCGAGTACGTTGCCGAGATGGCCACTCGCGTTGTCACACCTGAGGCCGCTGTGACTTCGCCCTTCCGCAAGTTCGTGTCTCAGATCCTCACTTCGACACGACTGCCCAGCACCACGATTCTCCTTGGAATGAACTATCTTGCCAAGAGAATCAACACCTTGAAAGGACAGGGTCCTTACAAGGCCTCTGAGGGTCAGGTCTGGCGCTACCTGACGGTTTCTCTGCTTCTGGGAAGCAAGTTCCTTGATGACAACACCTTCCAGAACCGTTCCTGGTCTGAGGTGAGCGGCATTGCGGTGTCGGAGCTCAACTCACTTGAGTTCGAGTGGGTCGAGTCCATGGGCTGGCGCCTGTATGTCAACCTTGATATGAGCAAGGATTACCAGGCTTGGCTCGAGAACTGGCGTGACTGGCAGGATATGAAGAAGCGACAGGTCGCCCAGGCCAGCCGAGAGAGGCTTGCGTCTATTGTCCCTGCCATTGACACAGATGTCGCCAGATATTCTGGTCAGCGCCAGTCGCCCCACTCGCGTTATCTTCAGGAACAGGTGGCCGAGTACGAGCGTTATCAGGCTATGAAGGCTCAACAACAGAGCTATCGCCCACGCGAATCTGGCTGGGGCCAAAACTCTTGGGGTGCTCCCCTTACACCTCCGGATTCTGGATACGGCACACCAGACTACGCTTTGTCCGCTACGTCGAGCAACGAGCGCTACAACGAGTGGTTCTCTCAGGCTGCTACCCAGTATGCTACTCGATACCCTCAGCCTCCTGCTCACACCACCTTCTACCCCAACTCGCGCCACAACTCTTATGGTGGACACTACTCCTACTCTCAGAACATGTGGGAACATGGTCTCGCCGAGTGCAGCTGCGCTGGGTGCGTGGATCCCATGAAGCAGCAGGCTCCTTATTTCGTCCCTCATGGCTACAGTCAGCCCGTGATAGGTTAAACATTTTCTCAAAAAGTTTTACTTAATGGTCCTCACAATTGAGGGCGCTTCGGTCTTGGAAAGAAGAAAAAAGTTTTTACAGGGTTCTCATTTTTTACGGCCACGATTTTCTTTTTACTACACGCATCCCGAGAACGATAAAATTCGCATTCAGATACCCCAGGCACGACAAAATTGCTCATAACATGACCTTTCGGCGGATCATTCTCAGGATTTCTTCAGCTACGACTGGATGACATGACTTGATTAGCCCTATCGATTCTCGTCACGAGTCACTACGGCATATCAACTTAGAAAGTCAAAAGTCCAGATACTGTGGCATTTCCCTTTTTGTCTTATTGGTTAAACGTTCTATAATGGTCATAATCGGCGTTCGGCTTTTTCATCTTACACTACACGGTTCCGGTTCGATAGACTTGCGGTTTATTCGGTTTCCAAATGCTCCTGTGCCTTCGGCTCACTCCAGGCCGTTTCTTCCGCATTCACCAACCTTCAAATCGAGCACGACGCCGCTCACTTGGTGACCCGGATAACGACTGGACATGAGCATATAACTCAAGCGCAGTTCCTCAACTTTAGATGGCGACTCAGCCGACCTTGATACCTGCTATTCGCTCGACAGTACGTTCTGTGGTAAACACAGGGTTGCTCGAATCTGGTCGCAATTTATTATGACCATCTTCATGCTGTCTCGTCGCGGCGCAGATCGACCTGAAAATTGATACAACACCAGTATCATTAGTCGAATGCACACTGAGCTACGCGACAGGAATCTCGAGGACGGTACATATTTCAATTTCTTCTCTTTTGCTTTGTTATTGTAAGTGGCAGACATGAAATTTGACCACAGGAAACGGTTTCACACGACGGGGTTATGCATTGCGTCCAGCGGGTAAAACAAGGGATTTGGATTTGATCAGTTGATCATCGGGTTTGATATCATATTGTTTGTACTTTCTTGGGGTCGTCATCGGCGCGGCTCCAGTTAGGAGTTTGTGTCAGTCTTGATGCCAAGGAAAACGAGTATTGTACTCTTGACTCTTGTTCTTCACAGGTTTCGGTGTCAGGCATTTTAGTCGGATGTTACCAACGGGGTTTTGACATCTGCTTTTCGTCACATTGGCTTAATGGATTCATTATACTGCCGACTTTTTTTTTTTTTTTGCTACTGCATCTTTTTTTTTCTTCAAATTTTTTTTTCACGACTTGGTACGATTCTTACGGAATATTTGAGCAACATACAAGGGCACGAACCAATGCAGCCTGCGAATATCAACTGCTTGAACCTCGATGTTGCAAATCAACAACCCGAATGTATTTTTCAGCCTTGAGCGCTGTACATAGGTAGTTGTTTTTGCGTACACTGTACGCAATAAATGGTGTTGAAGCATTCTTTATTGATGATAACTTCAATGGCGCAGCCCATTCGAAATTGAACAGGTAGATGCCGGAGGGCTCAGGAGTTGTAGTTTGCTCGCGGGGATAATGAGAATCCTCAAGATGATTTTGTTATAGAACGAGAGGAGAGTCTTAGTGACTCGTTATGCTACTAGGACGGCTTATTTGCAAGAAATACCTTGCAGATCAAGACTAGCTAAAATAAAAAAAATGCTATAACATGGCTAGAGTCTGTTTTCCAGCTCGATCGTGCAAACTGGGGAATTTTTTTTAATTCTTTTTTAGATGTGATGATCAATCTTCCTGAATACTTGATGGTGCAGTTGCCCGGCAGATTATCGGATATTCGGAGCTCTCAGAAAACACCCTCAATCTCAGTTCAACTTTCACATACAGGACGTAATAATATTCCATATAATCAATTGCCTTCCCTTCCTTCCTTTACTCAACTTGTTCGCTCGAGACGTAAGAATCCCCAAACCACATCAAATTATGTCCAGCCGTTTTGTGTCGGCTGGCAAGATTGGCTCATCTGGAGAGATCTTGCAAGACGCCAATGGCACAGAACCAACAGTTAGCCAGCCCTTGCACAATTCTGCCAAATCGAAAGAATGGGAAGCTGTTGAGCGACAGCTGGAAGCAGAAAGAAAGAACCGCGAGGAACAGCGCATCAAGTCCGCCACAGGAGAAGGGGAGAAGAGCTTGTACGACGTCCTCCAGGCAAACAAAGGTGAGATCCTTCTTGGGATAATGTCGCATTATTAACCGGAGAACTATAGCTGCGAAACAGGCTGAGTTTGAAGAGCAGACAAAGCTGCGCAACCAATTTCGAGCGTTGGATGATGACGAGATAGAGTTCCTGGATGAGATACGCGCCAACAAGCGTGCAGAAGAGGAGCGCGTAAAACGAGAGACAGAAGAAGGCCTAAAGGCATTTAGAGAGCGGCAAAAGGGCGAGACTGGACAGATAGAAACCAATGATGTTAAAGAAGAAGGCGAGTTGTGGGAGATTGGTCGGAAGAGGAAGCGCACGAAAGAGAAAGATGTTAAAGGGCTAAGGCGAAAGGTCGGCGCAGGGGAGGAAACTGACAAGCAAGATATGAAGCCAGTTGAAGATTCAAGTCGCGATACGCAAGATGGGAAGCCCAACACGACAGCTGCTAAACCACCAGGGAAGAAGAGGTTAGGGTTGGTGAGTTATGGGAGCGACTCGGATGATGAGGATGATTGAAGATATTAGAAATCATAGCAACGTCAAAGCTGAATGACGAAAGGGAGTAGAATGCCAGGGCACCATATAGCATAATAGACCAAGGCCATGCTACAAAGACCGTCCCTCGTTTTATCATAAATGTTACATGGACACCAAACCCTCGCCTGGTATAATATACAAAATTTCAACCCTGATCATAAGACGCTCTCCACAACAACAATTGTAATAATACAGAAACCTTTACAGCAGTGTCGCTTCACAACCCGCCCCCTTTTTATATCATGGACACAACGTCTTGACCTACTCATCGCTGTCCACATTACCAACGTTAGGTCTCATGGGCTTAGCAGTCGCTGACTCAACAGTGTAGTTCCATAGGCTGCGGAAGCTTCCTTTTATCCAACCCTCAATCTCGGCCTCAGAGACCTTGATCTGCGCGGCACGGGCTTCGTCCTCAGGGGCAATCTCAAAGCGTCGCATGCGCTGCGCTATTCGAGGATCGATGACCATAGATGCAGACCAGATTTTCTCCTTGGGGGGCTCAGCAGGTGCAGTAGCGGCGTTGTCGTCATCTGGCTTGGGGGTTTCCTCCGGTTTCCAGACTGACTTGACCCAGTCGTTCTCCTCATGCTTGAGGACGAGCTCCTGCTCGTACTGACCATCGGCCTCGCACCACTCACGAGAAGAGTTAGCGAAGCATACAGCGGCAACCTCGCGGCCGATCTCATCGGCCAGCTTGCGACGGTTAAAGAAGCGATTCAGACGGACCAAAGTGTGACGAAAGCCCAGCCGGTGGGGAAGAGGGATCGGGTTCGAGGGAGAAAATTCAGAGGGAATTTGAGGAGGGAGATTGGCAGTGGAATAATCAGCGGTGGTGTTGTAGGGGAGCGGTTGAGGTGGTCGTTCAGGCTTCTTCTCTTCTTCCTCCTTTTTGTCCTCCTTCTTTTCTTCAGGCTGCTCACCATCATTACTGGGAGTCTCAGAAGCTGCCTCGACAGGTTTTGCTATAGGTTCAGGCTTTGCGGGAGGTTCGAGAGGACCAAGCCAACCTTCATGTAGTCCTCTTATGTATTCCTTCCATGTATGCCGGCCGAAGATGATATCGCCTTTGACACCCTCATACTCAGGAACATTGTTCTTTTTCCTCAATGACTCAGTTATAGCTTCATCTGTTTGTAGATCCTCCTCATCTGGTCGCTCATGTTTCCTCCTCTCCCGACGAATCTTTTCTGCTACGGCAGCTCTTACATCGCCTTGTTGTCTTCCCTGAACGAACTCCCAGTCAAGGCCAGAAGCGGCCAGAACGGGCTTGGCATACTCGATGAAGTGGTCCTGCGCAACCCGTAAACCATCACCTGGAGGTGCCTCGAGGTAAATGGTCAGTTTGCGAGGAAGTTGGCTTGCTGAGGGGATTATGTCCTTTGCAAGAGGGGCAACAGCGTGCTTCCACTTTGCAGTAGCCCTCTTCTTTTCCCGCTTATCGTAGATAATAGCAGCTGAAATAGAACCAGTAATGGCCCAGAAGATGAGCCAATTGCGCGAAGGGAGTTTTCGAGGGAGATTTGGCAGGCCCATCATTCGGAGAGCTGGGTTCTGTTTCGGCTTTGGTGTGGGCGCCTTGTAAGTTGCGCCGGTGCCGGCAGCGGGCTGCTGCGTTGAGGGGTTGGACTCGGCCATTGTATATACCTGAGGGTTACGGCGTCGTCGATCGTAGGATTCGAAGGCTTGAGATGTTGATCGCCGAGGTATTTAAGCCGTACAAGCCAAGGGACAGCGAGGGTCTTGGTATCAATCTCGTCGTTATGTCGGTCCGCTGTGAGGGAAAAAAAAAGAGACGATAAGCGATAAGCAGCTCCGATAAGGCCTGGATGGTCGGAAAGGAAATACTTTGACTCCGGCTATTATATGAACTGAACAGAGGCATCTCCGAATGCTATCACTTTGTATCTATATTCGTGTTTAGAAAACAGTGGATTTTTTTTCTACTCTGGGTTTGCTACCTAGTGCTTAGGTACTGGCAGTTCGTTGATTTGCGATGTATAGACATGAGATGATACTTGTCTCTAGAGGTTTCACTTTGCAGCCTCGCTAAACTTTCATGAGCGTTCTAGAAACGTTAGGGAATTTCCTCTGCTTTGATTAGAAGATGGAAATCTTTATGGCCGAGGATCTATATCCAGACGTACTGCCTGATACAATGTTTCGGACTGGGAATATCAGATCGTTTCCCTTAAATGCCTTAACTGACTTAGGCATCAATGTAATGCCATTGAAGTTCTTGCGAGAGGATCACCATTGAATCGCCGCCATATGGAAACATAACCGAACGTTGTAATAAAAATCGACGGGAGTCAACGTGGGTATGTTACATCTGGCAATACTACTGAAGAATCCATGTTAATATAACATGCAAACTACGCGAAATAGTCGGTGGATAATGGAGGAAGCCCCAATATCTTACAATTTCTCTGATGGTGACCAAGAATATTCAAGAGGCTGAGAGGTCCCTGCTACACGTAGGTGACAGGTTCACCTGAGGCTCAGGAATATTACCACAAACAGTAACATCTGGGGAAACACAACAACAGGGGTTCAGCCCCTGAGGGGTCTCTCGGCAAGGATAGCCTGGAATGAAGACTGCAGTCCAATGGCGAGGAGGGGGAAAAAGTGCCTATGTATGGAGTATATGATGCATCGCTAGTCTATGATTAATTCACCACCAACACCGCTCGTTGGTGTTGTTAGCTCGAGATGGAGAGACAGGAGATGCTAATCTCCCATTATTTGAAATCTAATGGAGACAAGTCATGATGAGGAATATATTGGTCTAATAAAATAGGTAAAATCGACTGTCTTGCCATCTGAGGCAGTTTGATCTGTCAAAGGAGTGATTATGGATTCCGCCTCGAATATTCAACTTCTCACATCAATGATCAATTCTTGTTAATAAGATTGAGAGTTCCACCATACCTTATTTAGGTACCTACCTACCTTAGTAGTCTTGTAGCAGCCACAGCACTCATCATCAGAATGGTAGCCACTAAACACTGCTAATCTGAAGCTAAACTGCACCGGTCCAGGCCGCCCGCCACGGTTCAGTTACTGGACCCTCAGACTTGGAACCTCGGATCTCTTCCCCTAAACAACAGATGGAACCCAATTCCCCTTCACGGCCCGTCGTGTGCCGACCGCTAACTTAACCGCCAACTTGGACCATTGTTTGAAGACTCAAGAATTTAAACTAGGGGGCAAAAATAAAGTAATCAAAGAGCATACTAAGTTGATCCTAAACTTGCCTAAGAGTTTTTGTCACTTAAGATCGAGGTCTTAAGATTTCTGCTATCCCCTAGGCAGGATTTGCTTGAGCCAGAGCCAAAAACACCCAGGGAAGGACGATCCATCCCTGCATGTTTCGACTCAGGGAGTCCAGCCAAGGCGTTGCAGTGTCTCTCAAGTGGTGACGGTGACAGTGACAGTGACAGCAGTGGCAGCAGTGGCAGCACCTGTCATCAGTGATCTCAGTGGAGGGAGACTAAAGGTAGCCAAACGAAAATCTTCAAGTACCTGTGAACTACCTTAGTAGTTTTTATGCATAATCTTTTTCTCTCTTTCTCTTTCCGTCAACCTCACCTTTTTCATATTTCTCATCATCTCTCGTCCAATCTGAGACCTTCACCGACCGTGCACCAGTCTCTTGGTGCTCCGCCAGAGGTGGCTCTGGTGCTACTATACCCGTATCGTACTCCTCTACCCAGGTAAGGTACTTTCCAGTTAGCAGTACTAACTGTAACTGTGCTGAGGTGACCTTTCCTGCGGAAAGGTAGCTCTAGTCCCGCGCCGCCCCTCGCTCTCCCCTCCACAGCCCCTGGACTTGACCCTCCCCTGAAACTTGTCCGCCATCTCGACTCCCACCCTCAGTCTTGATTCTTTTCACCTCTTCAAGAGTTGTTTACCAACTTGTCGATACGATACAGGCCGAAACGAGGCGATCGAGAAGCCGCAGTCAGACAGGATGGACCCTAACAACAACAACAATCGCCTTTACCTTAACTTTGGCAACGGTAACGACCGTTTGACCGCCTCGGACAGGGCCGCCTATCCCACCACGCCTTCGACCTTTCCGCAGCCAGTTTTCCCTTCAGCTTCAGGTCAACAACCTGGTGGATTGCAGCCCCAAGGTCAACAGCAGCAGCAGCAATATGCTGGTGGTTATGCGCCCCAGGGCTACTTTGCTCAGAACCAATATGCCCAGTATGGCGGCCAGCAACAGCAGCAGGCCAATGACTATGCTCAGGGCGCTGGGTATCAACCTCGATCTAATACCCCGGGCACAAACGATCCCAACACAGGTCTCGCTCACCAGTTCTCCCACCAAAACCTAGGAGGTGCTGCTCGAGGGCAAGGCTATGCTCGAGGCCCCTCTCCAGGTCAGCGTCCAAGAACTGCTGGTAGTTCAGGACAGCAGCCTGGCTACAACAGCTACATGAACGCCCCTCCTATGCCTACCCAGGCCTCTGCCCCCGCAGAAGAATTCCAACGTGCACCCGAGCGAAACCCTGATCGATATGGTACAAATGCCAATAGCAACCAAAAGAAGTGTTCTCAGCTCGCAGCCGACTTTTTTAAGGATAGTGTCAAGCGTGCCCGTGAGCGCAACCAAAGGTATGTGCCCATGTGCCGCAGTCTAACTGTTGTCTAGAGAGTTGTACAACTGACTCATGACCACCGTACAGACAAAGTGAATTGGAACAGAAGCTTCAAGACCCCTCACAGGGCGCCGCTAGACGTGAGCAGCTCTGGTCCACTGCTGGCAGGAAAGAAGGCCAATATCTGCGTTTCCTCCGTACCAAAGACAAGCCCGAAAACTATAATACCGTCAAGATCATCGGAAAGGGTGCCTTTGGAGAGGTCAAGCTTGTGCAGAAGAAGGGAGATGGCAAGGTCTATGCTATGAAGTCTCTGATAAAGACAGAAATGTTCAAGAAGGACCAGCTTGCACACGTTCGATCAGAGCGAGACATTCTCGCAGAGTCCGACAGTCCATGGGTCGTCAAGCTCTACACTACCTTCCAGGACTCATACTTCCTTTACATGCTGATGGAGTTCTTGCCCGGTGGAGATCTAATGACAATGCTTATCAAGTATGAAATTTTCTCGGAAGATATCACTCGTTTCTACATTGCAGAGATCGTTCTGGCTATTGAGGCTGTGCACAAGTTGGGCTTTATCCATCGGTATGGACCATATTTTCTTCCCCTTTGTCCTCCCTGAACTCTGTCTGACTTTTGAAACAGTGATATTAAGCCTGATAACATTCTCCTCGATCGCGGAGGACATGTTAAACTGACAGATTTTGGCTTGTCGACGGGCTTCCACCGACTTCATGACAATAACTATTACCAGCAATTGTTGCAAGGCCGATCTAACAGGCCTCGCGACCGTAACTCTGTCGCTCTTGATCAAATCAACTTGACAGTCAGCAATCGATCACAGATCAACGATTGGAGACGATCTCGAAGACTTATGGCGTATTCGACCGTCGGCACTCCTGACTACATTGCTCCTGAGATCTTCACTGGCCATGGCTACACCTTCGACTGTGATTGGTGGTCACTTGGCACGATCATGTTCGAGTGTCTGGTCGGCTGGCCTCCTTTCTGCGCTGAAGACAGCCATGACACCTACCGCAAGATTGTCAACTGGAGACAGACCCTGTACTTTCCAGATGATATCACACTGGGCACTGATGCAGAGCATCTGATCCGAAGGTAAGCAACCATATCGAGATAGATTAGGGGAAATGCGGGTTGCTAACAGAGAGTAGCATGGTATGCAACACGGAGAACCGTCTCGGCCGTGGTGGCGCCCACGAAATCAAGGCTCATGCTTTCTTCCGTGGTGTCGAGTTTGATAGTCTTCGCCGTATCCGCGCACCCTTTGAGCCTCGCTTGACCTCCAACATTGACACCACGTACTTCCCTACTGATGAAATTGATCAGACTGACAACGCCACTGTCCTTAAGGCACAGGCTATTCAGCAGGGCCACAAGGTTGAGGAGTCTCCAGAGATGAGCTTGCCATTCATCGGCTACACATTCAAGCGATTTGATAACAACTTCCGATAAATGGGCTGAGGTGCATGGCTCGCGGCATGGCTCGCGGTATGGGTCTCTTGACGAAGCGAGCCCAGTTCTGTGAACGGGCGCTGTCGTTTGAAAGGGGTCGTAACCCGGACGAGTACAATGACGCTGTCTTTCAAGCAGTTGTTCATGACGATAGGCAAAGCGAATCCTGTACGAGGCTTACCCTTTGTTGTGGAGCCTTTGTCTGTCTCGATGCATGTTTTTGATGATACTATGGTAGCAGGAATGGTCAGATGGAGGGCATACAAGTTGGGGGTCAAGACGTTTGCTGTCTGCAATTTGCATCGCATTATACGGGACATGTAACAAAATACGAGGTTTCCAGACACTGCTGTACAGGTCAATAATAATAAATTGAAGCAAAATATATGCATCTATATTGCGATAGTGGATGTCTTTGAATTGTGTTGCGGGGGCATGCCATTTTGAAACTGAGTCTATTGTTTGAGGCTTCCTAAGCCGCTGTACCGTTTTGCAAGGAGATTGTCTCCTAGTCCGACATGATGAACTTTGGCACAAAGGCTCTGATGCTGCTTATGTTGGCTGGTATGTTTCATTCAGAATTATCACAAAATACCGTAACGCCGTCCCATTACCCGGATATCCTTTTCTTTACTCCGACATGCAATGACCATGACCATGACCACCAGAGGGCAAATAAATGTAGCATTACCTCCTCGCCGTCAAACCAGGAGCGGCATTGAAACGCTCCTCACGCTCTGTCATGAACATGACCTGGATCCAGTACTCCTTGGCATCCGGGTCCCAGAAGGCAAACTGCTTGTCCTCGCGCTTATCGAGCTCACGGGCGGGAATCTTGAAGCCAACTGTCTCGTAGGGTTCAGCAGCGACGAGTAGGTACTGGAAATTCTTGTCGGGCTCCTCGACGTGCTGAGTGAAGGCGTTCATGACCTGCCACTTGGGTGATGTTTCGGGAGTCGCATCGGGGTATTGAAGCTGGAAGAGCAGACCCTGCTGACGAGAGACTGGGTCGCGAATCTTGGTGATCTTGTAACCTGGGCGTCCGATCTTGACGACGTTGCGACGCTGCGCGAAGCCTGCGCCTGTGACTCCAATGGGCAGACCAGTAACTGGGTCGACGGCGCCTTGGCGACCCTCCTTTTGCTCACGAGCAGCGCGACGGGCGAGGTTGGTCTGATGTTTCTTGCCCTGTGTGTGAGCGAGGTAAGAACCGTCATTCTGGTGAACAGTGAGACAGAGACGACACTCGAAAGAGCCGACGTGATTCTTGAAGAAGTAGGGATCCTTGTCGAGGTCGATGGTCTCGAGTGCGAGCTTGCGAAGACGTTCGCGACGGTCGGCGTTGGTGGCGGATTGAGAAGCGACGCCTCCGCCTCCGAATTTTGAGCCGGCGCGGTTTTGGAAATCCATCTTTGAGATGTTGTGATATTAGGGGTTGTGATGGAGATGAGAGGTTGATAGGCGCGAGGCTGAGAAGAAAGAAAAGCGCGGCTGAAGGTAGAAGAAGTATTGAGTTGGACTGGGAACCAAGGTAGAGAATTATGTGGAGAGCATGGCAATGTGAATGACCAATCAGACACTGATATGAACTTGAACAACTTATAAGGCGTTGGGTCGATCCAGGCAGGTACCTTGCCTGGGTACTTTAACTGACATATAAGACAAAGGTATTTATTATCTCTACATTATTTCAAACAAGGCTTAAATAATACTACCTGTAATTATACTTTGACCAGACTCGCGCGCTTAAAAATCCATGCCTCAACACACCGGACAAACCTATCAAACTCACCCGCTGGAGTGTCAAGCACCAAAGCCATGAAACCTCTCCGTACGATCCAAAAACCCTCTTCCATCATCTCAAGCCAAAATAAGTCTCTCAAAGAATCAAGTTCTTCGACTTCTCCAGATCGTTCAATGACACGAGTACCGTCCTTGGGGAAATGGACTCCCATAATAGTGCCAATGCCAGTAAAGAGCACTCTTGTACCCTCTGTTACTGCATTGAGTCGCTCCCTGAGCTCATCACCAGACCTTGTGAACTGAGCTGCAACCACAGGTGTGTATATCTTTGCCAGACCAGCGTAGCCAGCGTGTGTCACCAGGGTGTTATTGTTAAAAGTGCCTGAATGCGAGAGAGCAGTAGGAACTCGTGGATCAAAGGCAGCCATAATATCTGCTCTACCACCGAAAGCACCAAAAGCAAGACCTCCACCGAGATACTTTCCAAAGGTCTTGAGATCTGGTTTGAGTCCCCTCATTTCTGAGATGCCCCCCCCCGAGAGACGGGAAGTCATGACTTCGTCGATGATGAACAAGACGCCAGCCTGGAATTGTGAGCACGCAACATGGAGTAGAGGAACATGTAAACTTACCCTTGCAGCAATCTCTTGTATACCCTGAAGGAACTCAGGATGCCCAGGAATGCCACCTCCAGAGCCTTGCATTCCTTCTACCAATACCGCAGCGACACCCTCGCTTTCAATAGCAGCTCGAGCACTGTCAAGATCATTGTATCTGGCCACGACCCAATCGTCTAAGTCGACGTTGTTGGCCTCTGCTTTGCCTCCCTTGAAACCTATCACAGCGCCGTGATAGCCTCCGCTGAATGTGACGACTTTTCTCTTCTTGGTAAAAGCCCTTGCAACTGCTAGAGCGTGGATGTTGGCTTCAGTGCCTGAATTACAGAAGCGTACATGCTCCAAATTAAAGCGATTGCACACTTCACGAGCGAATATTTGCTCTTGAGCTGTATTGCCACCGACATTCATGCCCACATTGTCTAGTACATCTCGAATAGCCGAGAGGATGACGGGATTGGAATGTCCATAGAGAGCAGCTGTAAACTCGCCAGTAAAATCCGTATAACTATATGATCTGTTAATATGCTAGTTTGTTGCATGATCTTGTAGGACTTACGTATGTCCATCCTCAGAAATAATTTGATGACCTTTACCAGACTTGATCACAACAGGGAAAGGAGAAGCATGGAGAACAGTTCGGGTGTTTCCACCAGGCATTGACTTGAGAGCTTCATTATGAAGAGATTTGGATCGTGGGTTACGCTCAATGTATCGAGCCGTGGCGGCCTCGAGCTCGGCCTGAATTTGTTGGATGAGTTCTGAAGGCATGGCTGTAGTAGTAGTAGCAGCAACGTGTAAGTGCGTGTTGCTATATGAGAAGAGTGGTATGGTGAATTATATATGCTATTTAAGAATCTGTTACAGTTGATTCTAATTAGGCAACTATAGTCGCATTTCGGGATTAAGCGATAGTCATGCTAATGTTGAGATGTGCCTATGTCGTGGGTAGTTTTCGGGTCTACGTTATCGGGTTTCGGGTCTGGCAATAGTTCAAGTCAACATGATCTAGAACTCAATATCTTCTGGGGGCGCTTCGGTCAAGATATGTACCTTCCGAAGTGGGGGGAGGAAAAGCGGTCTGAAAAATAATGCGGCAGAATTTTGATATCCCACTTAATTTTTCAAACTTTTGGTCGACTAAAGACTACAGTGAAGACAAGACGAGACAAGACAAGCCGATCATAGTCAAGTCAAAAACTTCACAATGGCCGGCTCAATTACTAAACCCAAGAGTAGGTCAAGATTGACAAAAATTTACTTACTTATATTATGTCTAATACTAATTCGATCATTCAGAACCCAAGTCTAAGCGAACTCCTGTTCGTCTTCGCCACAAGATCGAAAAGGCTTCCGCCGCAAAGCAAAAGAAGGAGCGCAAGCTGGCAAAGAAGAACCCTGAATGGCGATCAAAGTTAAAGAAGGACCCCGGTATTCCAAATCTGTTCCCCTATAAGGAGAAGCTGCTCCAGGAGATTGAGGAGAACCGTCTGAAGAAGGCCGAGGAGGCGCAGAGAAGAAAAGAGCTAGCCAAGGCTGCAAAGACGGGCGCTAAGGATGAGGCGGCCATGACTGATGTCCAGGTCGACGTCGGTGGCGAGATGGAGGAGGACGGAATGGACGAAGATATTGACGAGTCGAACCCCATGGCTGCGCTTATCGCAAGCGCTCGCGCTGCTGCTGCTACCTATGATCGACAACTCGCTGACGATGATGATATGGATGAAGATGACGATAGCGACGAATCTGACAACGATCGTGGCCCAGAGATGTCCATTGGTCAAGCTTCTTCGAGAAAGACCTATGACAGAGTCTTCAAGCAGGTCGTGGAGCAAGCCGATGTTGTTCTCTATGTCCTCGACGCTCGTGATCCTGAGGGCACTCGTTCTCGCGAGGTTGAGCGCCAGATCATGGCTGCCGCGTCTGGTGGCAAGCGACTGATCCTGGTCATTAACAAGGTCGATCTTATCCCCCCCAAGGTTCTACGAGACTGGCTTGTTTACCTGCGACGATATTTCCCTACCCTGCCTCTTCGAGCCTCTGGTGCTGCTCCCAATGCCCACGCCTTCAACCACCGCGATCTGACCGTCCAGAGCACGTCTGCCACCCTCTTCAAGGCTCTCAAGAGCTTTGCCGCCAGCCGCCAGCTTAAGCGTGCCGTTTCTGTTGGTGTTATCGGTTATCCCAACGTGGGAAAGAGCTCTGTTATCAACGCACTTCTTTCAAGGATGAGCGGCAAGGGAGGCAGCTCTTCCAAAGCCTGCCCTGCTGGTGCCGAAGCTGGCGTTACTACAAGCATTCGCTCCGTAAAGATCGACAGCAAGCTTACTCTCCTCGACTCTCCCGGTGTTGTCTTCCCTTCATCGTCATCCACCCAATCTGCTGGTCTCGTTTCTCTCAAGAACGCCACTGAGGCTCATGCTCACCTGGTACTCCTTAACGCTGTCCCTCCCAAGCAGATCGACGATCCTATTCCCGCTGTAACTCTTCTCCTGAAGCGCTTGTCAGCTTCTCCCGATCTTATGCAGAAGCTCACAAACGTCTACGACATTCCTGCCCTTCTTCCCGATCGCACCGATGGCGATGTCACGACTGACTTCCTCGTCCAAGTCGCCCGCAAGCGAGGCCGTCTTGGTCGCGGCGGTATTCCTAACCTCGCTGCTGCTGCCATGGCAGTCGTTACTGACTGGCGAGATGGCCGCATCCAGGGATGGGTTGAGCCTCCTGTTCTCGCTGTCGAATCGACAACTACCGGCGCCAAGCCAGCTATAAAGAACGCTGGCGAGGACGAGGTTGCTGCTGATCAGAAGCAGATCGTTACCGAATGGGCGGCCGAGTTCAAGCTCGAGGGTCTCTGGGGTGACGATGAGGGCAGGGCTGAAGCCGCCGATGCTATGGAGCAGTAAAGGAAAAAAGTATTTCGATGGGGGGTTTTGTTCAGCAAAACGACGGATGGTTTAACATGAGTTCTTCACTGGAAAGTTTGGCGTTTTAAGGATGGCTGGTAGAACGGTTTATATCTGTGCATATACATTCGTATAAAAAAACAATCTGTCTTCCACCAAAAACTCCTACATGGTTCACCAAGTGACTCGAAGACTATGCATTGTGCCCGTGCACACCCAGTCCAACATAATTTTTGTATCGTCTATATCTATGCTTCGATCAACTCCATCTTGACACCGCGCTTGCCCGTCATCTCATCCTTCTCGTCATGGACTTTAACCCTGACCTTCTGGAAAAGCTCCACCTTGATCTCTCGGCTTCCCTTTGTTGTCAGCGTATATGTCTCTGCGTCGTACTCAGCTTCGGGCTCAGGCTCTGCAAGGTCGCGAAGACGGATCAGGCCCTCTGTACCAAAGCGTGGAACAAGAACGACGAAACCATTGGTGAAGATCTTCATAACGAACGCGTCTTCCTCAGCAACCTTGCCCTTGAGGGCTTGGCCGACATAGTACGCGATACTGGCACGACCGGCCATCTGAGCATTGCGGTGACGCACGTTGATATTCTTGCAGACAGCCTCAAGACGACCTCGGCTGCGGACGTTGGGGTGGATGGCCTCGTAGTCAATGGCAGCGGCGAGCTGTCTATGGGCAAGTAGATCGGCGTAACGACGAATAGGAGAAGTGAAGTGGGTGTAGATTTCTGAAGCAAGACCGTAGTGGCGGAATTCGGGATAGGCTTGTGTTCCAGAGCAGAAATACTCTGCACTCATCATGCAACGAGTAGCCATGATACGCACAAGGGTGTTGAAAAAAGGCTCCTTGGGGTCGACACACTGATCCAGAGAGTCGGCAAGGGCCTTACTAGAGTCAGTCCGCAACTCCATGCCACGCTTGGTGCGGAGCTGGTTTGATAATTCGTCGAAGTTGGTCTTTGGAGGAGCCGCGTGACGACGGAGAATGGCGGTCTGAGGGAATGCTTCGTAGATCTTGGCTGCAACGCTGACGTTGGCGAACAGCATGAACTCTTCGACAAGGGAATTGGTGTCGAGAAGCTGCTTCGTCTTGACATCAATGGGGTCGGACGTCTCAGATTCAGTTTGCACCTTGACTTCTGGGGAAGAGAGGCTCAGGGCACCAGCATCCATTCGTTTCTTCTTTAGTTTCTTGGATAGCATGAGAAGCATGCGCATGCCCTTGGTAAGATCGTCTTGCTGAGACTCATCGTCAATTCGCAACTGGGCCTGTTCGTAGCTGAAAGCTTCCCGAGACTTGATGACAGACTTGGTGAAGCGAACGTTGACGATATCGGCATTGTCGTTTAGCTCCCAGAGCACAGAGAATGCAAATCGCTCGACATAAGGCTTGAGCGAGCAAAGATCCGTGCCGAGAAGAGGAGGAAGCATGTCGATACGCTTATCAACGAGATAAACCGTGGTACCCCGGATACTGGCTTCAGTATCCATGGCGTTGGCAGGCTTGACAAAGTTAGACACGTCGGCGATGTGAACACCGACTTCATAGTTTCCGTTAGTGAGCTGTTTGGCATGGAGGGCATCGTCGATATCCTGGCATCCAACAGGGTCGATACTGCAGATGAGAAGTCCTCGGAGATCCTCTCTTTGCCTCCAGCCAGGATCGTCCATGCTCGTCGGCACTCTCCAGTCGTGCCCTTCCTTGGGGAGGCAGTCCAATACGGTCTTGGGAAAAGGTCGATATTGAACATCCCACTCAAGCAACAGGGCCTCAGTCTCGGCCGATTTGGTCTCCAGCTCACCCAAGGATCGCACGAAATGTCCGACAGGATGTCTCGAGTCACGCTCCCAGGCATCAATCGTTACCAACAGGCGCTTACCAAGAAGGTCAGCAACCTGTCGTGTGCGGAGGCGGATCTTGGGAATCTTCTTGTCCATGGGTATGAGGAAGACGCTATCCTGTTTGCGACCTTGGCTGGAAGCCTTGCTCGCCGAGGAAGGGTCGATATGGCCAACATACTGACGCCAGTTACGCTTGATGACACCAACAACCTTGGCTGTAGGTTGAGGCTTGCTTTCTGATGCACTCTTCTGTGTCTTTTTGACTTGCTCTTGCAAGGCCTTTCGCTCCTTTTCAGAAACAAAATCCTGACTCTCTTCCACGTCTGCGTTCTCGTTCTTTGTGATAGCGTCCTCCTCAATGATCTTTGCAGAAGGCTCTTTCCACTGATCTTGGGGAAGAACTTCAACAACCACAACATCACCATCGATGGCTCGGTTGATGTTCTCACGACCCAAAACGAGTAGAGGCTTGGGGAATGCTGGGACCTTGATTGAACCCTCGAGATAGTTGTATGGTGATACGTTGAAGATGCCTTGATGCATCAATCCAGCCTTGACTCCGGTCATCATCCTTGATAGAGTATAATATTCAGGATACAGCATTTGACCCTGCTTCTTGAAAGACTCTTGGTTTTGCACTTCTGCGACCATATCGAGTAGTCTCTCTCCATCTTCGAGGCCGCTCACATAATCCCTAAGAGAGGATGCATAGAGCCCATCTTCCTTGGCTTTACGAAGATTCTCACGATCATCGCTAAGCATCACCACTGCTGGGAGCTTCTTGGTCTTGGTCTTGGCAAGATGCTCACCGTACCACTTGACCGCTAACCGCACAGCCCTATCGTTTCTGTCGTTGACTGTCTCATTTGCCTGACGGTGGACAAATGTCTCGAGCCTAAAGTCATTGAAAAAGACGTAAAATCTCTTATCCTCGCTCTTCGTGAGCCCCACTAGACGGTTGTATAGTGGTAATGACCGATTTCGCAGTTCCTCCAGCACTGTTTGCAGGATGATTACATCGTAGAAAGCTGAGCTCTGCTCGAAAAGGTCCATTGCGTTGAGCAACGCGTTAGTATCAGGGACAAGGTAATGGCCCTGAGGGAAAGCCTTGGTGCCTGCTGGCTTGTCCGAGAGGACGAAGGGCTGAGCTAAAATATTTGTTAATAAACTACAGTAGTCAACCAAAAAGAGCAGTCTCACCTTGCTGGGCGGCATTTCTAGGGGCGGTCTGAAGACAAGCCTTGCAGAGCCTGGAAGAGCAGGGGATGTCTGTTCGTAAGTAGACTTCTCTCACGATTTTTTGCACCTTGCCACTCCGAGTTGATCGCACGTAGACCTTGCTCGAAATGTTTGATACTAGAGAGTCAGCCTCGGTAGATCTTTTTAAGCTCGCCATCTTTTTCCGGCTGTTCTTCTATCAACGCAGTGAAGTTTACGAGCAGATAATGATGAAAAGACTGTTGATCGCAAAGCGTTCGAGTAGGCGATAGTGGGGCGCTTATCGATAAGTCAGCAATTGTTAATTGTTCTTCCCCAGCTCTGCGAACAAGGAAGAATGTCTATAGTGGTCTACTTACCACTTCTTCGAGAACAGAAAACAAATTCAAAGTCTCCCTCAGGTGTAACGCGAGATGAAACAAACTTGATAATTCCGATTCATTCCTTCCTTTCTTCAGATATTTTGTATTTAACGCTGGATGGGAGGACCTTGTCACATGACCTTGAAGTCACGTGCGTTGATCGAACAACTTCACTTCACCTTCCACCGGGGCCTCCTTTCTACAATTTCCTCATCATTCATAATACAATGTCCTGAGGGTCAAGATCTCGAAACGCAGATGAACTTTCTTGCGATACTACTTCAGAGGCTTGGTGTTGTCTCAAGGGCATATTGCTAAACAACAGCTTTCTCCATTTATCAACCACAAACGACTTACACGTAAAGGACCCAACAGTCACCAACTACCTATGCTACCGCCACAAAATACTGACACATCTGTTCATATCATCAGGTACCCAACTAAACCTACAGGATTGCCCTAGAGAAACACCGAGACTTTATCTCGGTCACACCTGAAATCGTCAGATCTGAGCCAGTGAGGTCTGGTGACGGGACAGCAAACTTAATGGAATGTTTTTGCCATATTCGATGAACTAATGATGGAACAAGCCCTTGTCGCAATCCAGAAATAGCGGCAAATACAGGCTCTAGAATAAATATGAGTATATGGCTGTGCCATCCTGTCCACCCACTAAGGACCACTGAAATCATCTTTTCTTAAAGCACGAGCCCGCGAACTTGTCTTTTTGTCAAAGCACTTTGCATGCTGGGCCAGATTACATGGTATTCATTGCGTAGGAGAGCCTCAATAGGTAAGGAAATTTGCAGTCGCTGCGAGTGCTGCATTTGTTCATATACTATTCTCAGTACGAAGACAATCATGCAGCCTCTTGCCGTTGCAGAAGGACAGTGTGGCTATAAAATGCTACAAATCATGGGGGGTATATGTGTCGTTGGTGTTAATACCCCCTCACGAACATCGGATCCCGAGTTGTGTTTGCAAAAGCCTACCAGGAAGAGGGCCATGCACCAAATTCTCACGGTTTGGGAGTGTATGGCTTCTTGACCCTAATGGCGTTATCTATTACAAGTTCTGTTTGGCATCATGAGTAGAATGCTTGAAGTGACTCTGCAACCTGGAAGGCGCTGTGGAGCGATTATCACAATGCTCTTATTCCGGGGATTTAAGTATTCTGCTACATACAAGACCAACTTCGATTTCACAACTAGTAACGCAAGTAAGGGTAAGTCTCCTGTTATTCTTTCGTCTCCCACAGCCGTCTGGAGTTCAAAACTCACAATCAAACACTGGAAGGATTCTCAGCTGATAATGTGTCGGCTAGTTCGGTGAGTCATAATCGATAGATTTGTCTGATGTGACTCGAGCGTACTGTTACAACGACAGCCAGATTCAAAAGCCAGCCTCAATATGCAGGCAGCGTCCTGCGCCAATGGAAAACTCGCCATGCGCCGCCATGAGAAGCATTGATTCGGAAGGGGTTGTCTTGAGAAAGTCTCTTCAGGCTTCCGAGGGTTCACGAGGATACTACAGGGCAGCCTAGACCATAGCACCCCTGATAGATGTGCTGGTTTCGTCATCATTTTATTCATTCTTCAAACCCGCAGGTACTGAGTCACCCATCATCAGGTCGAGTTTACCTCAGCCTGATCTGTCGGCCCTGAGCATTGACATCTCATCGACCATCTCTCTACGATATAAATGAAAACTTGTTAAGCACAAAAAGATCGTTCAGTTTGTCCCAAACCCCACTCCGTTATTTTGCCAGATGGAAGCAAGTTGCGATGTTTGCACGGTGTTACTGTGCCTAACGATCATGAGAGTGGCGAATTTCAATATTAGCGAAAGTCGTGGAGAATGAAAGCCTATGGGTAAAGAGTGACCTCGGGGCTTACTGCAGTTGCAATACTGCTGTCATCAATATCCCTGCAGCCTATTGTTACGACTAAGGCTGCCCTCATCGATATCCCATCTAGTTTCAGAGAAATATTGACAAGCAAGCAACTTTACACCAGAGTGACCTTTCACAACATCCAAGGCTGGGATGGCACTTTTGACAACAGATTGATACGACCTTTCTTCATCTTCAATTTTCCTAACAGGAACAGATGCAGCCAACCGAAGTATTTTTTGTCAACTGTAGGGTTTTGGTCGCTGCATATCGATGGGTCTTGTCATCCCTGAATAACCTTCGAGTTCATTGTCAGTAATGTCAGATATCTGAGAATTACTCGATTAGTTATTCAGCCTGTCTACACCAACCTTGCATTTAGCAATTACAGGCGTGGCTGCGGCCGGTGAGCAGAACCCTAGGACGGCGCGTCGATCCATGTGATGGCGAAGGGGTAGCAGCAGGCTGCTGTATTAGGAAATGCATGACGCCGGGTACTGTTAGGCCCGGCGGGTTCCTTGAGTCTGAGAATGCGGCGCGCGTCGGAGGAAAGCTCATGGGATCGCGTTTATTAGCGTGCAATAAGAGCTCATAAGAAACGAAAGGATGAAGGTCCCAAAAAAGAGACTTGCGTTCTAAATGGGTAGCATCGAATCTCTACCATGCGTACCGTATGGTTGCGAACGACTCATCAAAACCAATACGAAACAGACAACTTGCGCAAAGCACGTCGCTCTTCATTGAATCACATATGTAGATAGGGACGCGTCACCGAAAGTGACGCCCATGGCAGAAAACCGTGGAGATCTTGCGATGGCAAGGAGTTGCTTAATGAACTGATATTCTGACACTGGATGGAATCAGGCATCCGCTGGCAACGAATGGAGAAAGATTCAAATCGATTACTGCACTATGAACCATCTACAGAACTGAGGAGAAGCCTATCATAAAAGAACAGGGGCCCGGGTGTGAGACTATTGGAATGAGGGCCGAGACAAACGCCTCTTGTTGGTAGCCAAGCACAGACTGATGTGATTGGTTTCGTACTCGCAAGTCAGCTAGAAGACAAAGTATCCAGCCGGTCAGGCGTCACAAGACAGAGAACCGAGCAAGGATAATGCATCAGCATGATGCAATACGGACCCAGATTTATGGAGAAGGCTGTTGACTCGGGTATTGTCAGCGGGCTAAGAGACAATAGCGATTCAGTTAATCAAAGAATTGAGAAACTGTCCAAGGTGAAGGAGAAGACAGCCAAACAAAAACGAAAGGTTAAATGATACCTTGAGACGCGAAACCAGGATCTGGCGAGGGGAAACTCAGCCACTTGACGGTGATTTTCCACAAGAGATTAAGCCGAGGCGAAGAGACTGGGCATCCGGCGCGGGCAAGGTTTCACGTGCGGGCCGGCCGGGAACGCAACCTCATACGACGCCTGCCAGTGATCTACAAGCGAGATTTTTACGTTACGGTTTAAGGCAGGTACTGAAGCTGAAGCTCCATATGGGTTAGGGCGCCAGGGCACCTTTGGCCTGATGTGTTTGGGCACGTCTAGGTCTACGGCTGAGGGATGGGCCATGACGACGCAGCAAGAGAGCCAGAGACCTCACGAATTGCGCTAGAGATCTGTGCCACAATTAAATGAGGATGAGGCTCAAGAAGATAGCAACGGCTGAACGGTTTCATGGATGGCTGGTGGTTGGAGCATGGAATAAAAGCCGCGGCGGATCAAGTTAAACAAAGGCGAGGTGGATCATTTGGTAATCGATAGTCCCCGCTCAATCATGAAGGGGAACTTGTTAGACCAACAGTCAAAACTCGGGGAACCCCTTGCTAAGGCAAGGTCTTCTATGGTATATGACTGTCTAACTGAACTTTGGCTTGTTAGTTCACAGGCGTGCAAACCGTCTGTGGATATGAGAGCTGAGCATCACGAGGGTGCGCGGGGCACATATCTCCCATTCCCAGAAGGTGAAGGGCCATGCTTCTCGCGTATCTCGTCTACGACCTTAATCAATCCATGGGCCATGGCGGAGACAGTAGCCTCTGGGGTGAAGGTTGGGGCCATGGTGAATGGCCTGTGTGTATGGGGACACGAAGATCCTGGATCTAAAGCATCTTTGAGCATTCGCAGGCTAACATAGCGGGTCTCTAGAGCTATTTGGTACGCTCTGGCAGGCTATGGCATTTCTCCATGATCGTACATGTCCATGGATGGAGGAGAGCCACAGAGCGGGAACTGTGTGCGTGCGGGGACAGATGGACGGTGAACGAGGATCGTGGTTTGGGTTGGGCTGGCCACCTTGGCTGGGGACATGAATTGGTGTGGTCTGGGGTCTTGGAGCGATCGTTCCCGCACCTCCATCCCTCTGCCATGGCTTCCCGGGGCTCAATTTGACTGCTAACTATCCGAACCAAGGAATGCATTTCTTAGCAGTCTGCTTGGTGGCTGATAATTCTTTACAGTATGCCAGACATTTTATGAACTTTTTGAGACGCACTGCAGAGCGCCTTATCGAGCAAGGCAGGTTACATCAAACGAACGACAGGGACAAGGGACATGTAGTAAGTGGACAGCGGTCGAACGGATCATGATTCTGGGGTCACGATTGATCGACTTGGTTGGTGTCCCAGACATTTGGATTCTTTTTATGTTAGGAGATTTGCAACCTTGAGTACACAAATAGATGGGTTCCATTCAGAAGGCTGACTGGCATTAGTGTGATGCCTTTTCAGCGGTACGGGGAAGCCTGAGTTCCCAGGTTCATGGTGAATTAGAGTCTTGAAAGATCAGGCTCCGGACTTCAGCTGCACCATTGCATCAACAGACATTCCTCGGCGTGCTATCATCAAAGCCGGTCTAGGTTTTCCAACGCTGTGCAGCTGTCGAGAACCCATTGATGAGTTACTCTTAGGCTAGGGTCCTATTTCCTAGCCAGCTGACCAGGACCAGATGTGAGACTGGAGTGTTAAAACGATGCGCGAACGCGCGATGCGACAGGAGTGCGGCTTTATGACGTCTCTTCGTTTCTTACGAAGGCTGGAAGAAACAAGATTCATGCCTTCAATGACAAGAACGAAGGCAGCGGTTAGCCTAATGGATTTTTCTTACATGCTGCTAAAGTGAGACCATCTCGCGGAAGAGATGCGATGTGGGTCAAACACGCTGATAAATGCACACAATATGAGACAAGATATCACGGGCCAAAAGAAAGTGAGACATGAAAAGCAACACGACTTTCAGAGTGTTCTTCGTCCTGTTTCGACTGGCGCCTCGGTGCGTATAACGATGTCGAGTTAAGTCCGGGCTGGCTGAACCATGGTTGATGATACAACTGGTTGCGTATTGATAACATATCTGCAATGCAATAAGATCCTGCAGCAAGCTCGCGATCTCTCATATCAGGCACTACAGTTTCTGTATAACTGCAGCGACAACAAGAATCCTACCTCAATGAGCACATGTAAGCATATGTACAGAAAACTGTGCGATGAGAAATCAAAGTGTTGATGAAGTTCTGCGGCGCAGCAACGCAACAACGTTTTCATGTCGTTGAAGATAGAGCTGCTAACAATGTAATGGCATCTGCATGCAGTTAGCATCGCAACGAACATACAGGACAAGCGACAGGCAGTGGAAGCTAGGGGGACAAAGGGCGCTTGCGTGCATGGCGCATGGAGCGAGCGGCACACCCATACACCCGTCACAGGGAATGGGACCACACAGAGCACGGTGCGACAACCAGACCCAGTATAGCGGATCAGAGGGCTGGCGAGAATCTCCATCTCCATATCCGTCCGTCTATCTATCTTCTGAGACCAACTACTAAACTAACTCATGTGCTGAATTCTTTGACTCACCATCTTGAGCAGGAGATTGAAGCCAACAGGTTTGATTTAGCTCCGGAACAACTTTCAATTAATGACACAAACATACAGACGTGCTAAAACATTTGGGCATGTCTTATTCGAGGGTCTAGGTCCATCTCCAAACTAGGAATCTGCTTAGTGCATGGATCTATCACAAAGGAATATGCCAAAAGACCGCAACACAACTTGGGCGTCTTTCGTTAAGAGATTCTAATCCAATTCCTGGCTAGAGGCTCAAAAAACAATGGACCATAGAAAGCATGTGCCAGTCGAAGCAGGTAAAATCATTATCCCACAATATTAAGCAACAAATGGATATCTCCAACTGTTACATTGACGCGTTATGAGATACTGACAACTGATGATACCCAAGCCGTTGACTTTAGCCTACCAGAACCAGTAGGCTTCAGCCGTTACGGTGTATTCTGAATTGGGTTTTGCTCTCTTAGGAGTACCTAACGTTATGTGCATGCACTCAATATCCTTGCCCAGTGACATCTCAGTGCTTAGGAGACTGGCCGGAGAGGCGCTGAGCTATAGCCGAAGCTGAACTAAGAGAACCCAATGATGATGATGCTGATGCTGAAGATGCGGGGATACATACTAATGTATGTGTCTATGCTAGGAAGTTGAACGATCTTATTTTGGTTATCCTCTCATGTCTGCTCACGATCAACAGTTGCTTATCTTGAGAACTTGACTTTGCTCTTCTTGCTGCGCTGTTTCTCCCTCCAGAGCCGCCTACACCGCATTCTGTCTCATCTTTTGACGGTAGATACTATCACCATCATCGCCATCTTTACTTCTTAAAGCTCGACTCCGCCTCCGCCTGTGGTCTCCTCTTCCTCCTCTTCTTCTTACTTATGTACTGTATCTTGTCTTACACTTTATACATACACACCATTTCCTATTGAGCCAACCAGGGTTATCGTTCCCCTGCTCGTCGGCCCTTGTTCTTGTCCATGCCTTGGCTTAGCTCCCCACTCACATCCCCCTCCTCCCCCGGGCTTGCGCCATCTCAACCAACCATTCTTCGTCATCCGTCTCCCTCAATCGCACCGTCTTTCCAACGGTAAACCCTTCTCCCCTCCACTCCATCTTCTTTGATATCCCAGCAGCCCTCTTTGTCCCACTCCCTCTTCGTCGTCCTCCTTCCCCATCATCATTCCGTGCTGTCTGTACTGGAGACGGATGCCATCCGCACCTACAATAAACCATTCGTCTGTCTGTTCATCCGTCTATCAAACAACCAACTCGCCCAGTCTGGCAGTACGTTGATTAAACATCGTCGGCACCATCACCATCTATCTGTCGTCGCTACACGGCCAACTGCCTCGTTTCACTCTGCCCTATACGGACAGCATTCCCCTCATATCATATCACTCGTCACCACCTCGCACGGCATTTTGAAGCACCAGGAGAGGAGTCCCCTCCACGCGGGTTATTCATCTTTGACTTGAACTTGAACTTGAACTTCAAGGAACACAGTTCACGCGCGCAACACGCGCATCTTGTACAGCGTCGGCAAAGCGCAGCCAAGTTGAACTTTCCCCTGTCTGTTATCAGACCCTTTTATCACTTCAGTTGCGATATATCATATCGTTAATTACGAATTTTGCTTCTGCCTTTGTCGCATTATCAACGTCTCTTAGCACGCGCCATTCATTCATCCTCTTTTTGAAAGCGCACGCATCACAAAGCACCGCGATCACATCGCATCGCATCGCATTAACACATTGAACCACACTTGGTTCGATACTTGATACAACCCTTGCGCTAGACGATCTCCGCTTTGAACGCTTCAAACTCGTTTCTTCTCCACATCCACGCGCGCCTCCTCTGTCGCATTATCTCATACTACCTTGCGCTACAGCATCACTGGCGCGCAATCACCCGTGTTAGAGACTCTAACTAATTAAGAGTCACTCACCGTCGCTGACACCCCCCGCTGCGCCGCCGCCTCCTCCACTTCCTCCGCCTTGAACCTCCAAGGATTTGGTTCTGGTTTTTATTCTGATTCTGACTCTTGGGTCTTGGTCTCGATATCCCTGATCTTTTTTTGTGGATTCTTTCTGCTGGAGCCATTTCAAGGTTCATTGATTGGATCCTTCATGCTCGGGCATGCTCCTGCCTCCCAAGAGTGGTTTTTCTTACCTTAGCTTCCTGGTATCAAATCGCCACTGCGTTTACTGCAAGTGCGACTGATTCCCAGATTTCCCAGTAGCTACTCGCACTACTACTGCACCTTCCCTCCCACCCCATTCAGATTCAGCGCGCAGTCCCGTCCCCTCCTCCACCTGCTACCATCCCATCGCTCATCCTTAACCCATTACCATCCACCCACCATCTACCATCGGCTTTCCACCATTACACACGCACACACCCGCTCCATCGCATCGTCTAACCATCCTCTCAAGCATCTATCAATCGATTTGTTTGACGCGTATCCTCGAATCTTGAGAGGATCTGTTGGTATTCTTGTTACGCGACCGTTCGCTGGTTTTACCTGCGCGTCCTACGC